>JAXIVJ010000399.1:95000-195000 GCA_036785665.1 Chirona hameri
TGTGTGTGTGTGTGTGTGTGTGTGTGTGTGTTGTGTGTGTGTGTGTGTGTGTGTGTGTGTGTGTGTGTGTGTGTGTGTGTGTGTGTGTGTGTGTGTGTGTGTGTGTGTGTGTGTGTGTGTGTGTGTGTGTGTGTGTGTGTGTGTGTGTGTGTGTGTGTGTGTGTGTGTGTGTGTGTGTGTGTGTGTGTGTGTGTGTGTGTGTGTGTGTGTGTGTGTGTGTGTGTGTGTGTGTGTGTGTGTGTGTGTGTGTGTGTGTGTGTGTGTGTGTGTGTGTGTGTGTGTGTGTGTGTGTGTGTGTGTGTGTGTGTGTGTGTGTGTGTTGTGTGTGTGTGTGTGTGTGTGTGTGTGTGTGTGTGTGTGTGTGTGTGTGTGTGTGTGTGTTGTGTGTGTGTGTGTGTTGTGTGTGTGTGTGTGTGTGTGTGTGTGTGTGTGTGTGTGTGTGTGTGTGTGTGTGTGTGTGTGTGTGTGTGTGTGTGTGTGTGTGTGTGTGTGTGTGTGTGTGTGTGTGTGTGTGTGTGTGTGTGTGTGTGTGTGTGTGTGTGTGTGTGTGTGTGTGTGTGTGTGTGTGTGTGTGTGTGTGTGTGTGTGTGTGTGTGTGTGTGTGTGTGTGTGTGTGTGTGTGTGTGTGTGTGTGTGTGTGTGTGTGTGTGTGTGTGTGTGTGTGTGTGTGTGTGTGTGTGTGTGTGTGTGTGTGTGTGTGTGTGTGTGTGTGTGTGTGTGTGTGTGTGTGTGTGTGTGTGTGTGTGTGTGTGTGTGTGTGTGTGTGTGTGTGTGTGTGTGTGTGTGTGTGTGTGTGTGTGTGTGTGTGTGTGTGTGTGTGTGTGTGTGTGTGTGTGTGTGTGTGTGTGTGTGTGTGTGTGTGTGTGTGTGTGTGTGTGTGTGTGTGTGTGTGTGTGTGTGTGTGTGTGTGTGTGTGTGTGTGTGTGTGTGTGTGTGTGTGTGTGTGTGTGTGTGTGTGTGTGTGTGTGTGTGTGTGTGTGTGTGTGTGTGTGTGTGTGTGTGTGTGTGTGTGTGTGTGTGTGTGTGTGTGTGTGTGTGTGTGTGTGTGTGTGTGTGTGTGTGTGTGTGTGTGTGTGTGTGTGTGTGTGTGTGTGTGTGTGTGTGTGTGTGTGTGTGTGTGTGTGTGTGTGTGTGTGTGTGTGTGTGTGTGTGTATGGTGGGCTGCCAGGCGGTTGTCCCCCACTCCCATATGGCTAATGTAAAATCCTGCAAATCTGAGGGAGGGGCGGAGCGATCCCGGGGGCGGCCCCCATGCCGACGACCCCTTTCAACTTAAATTACTTGAATAACCCATTTTATATATAACTAGATGGGTGTAATATAGCCTGCCTGCACAACACCACCAACCGCCCCGCCACCACCCACCGTAGATGGGTGTAGTATAGCCTGCAATTTATATAGCCTGCAATTTATATAGCCTGCAATTTATATAGCCTGCAATTGATATAGCCAGCTAATTTGTATAGCAGGCGAGCGTGGCGGACGTGGCGGCGGTGGCGGGCGTTGGTGGGTGATGGCGGGGTGGTGTCGGGGCGGTGTCGGGGCGGTGTCGGGGCGGTGGGCGTGGGCGTTGGCTATGGGCGTGTGCGGTGTGCGGTGAGCGGTGAGCGGTGAGCGGTGGGCGGTGGGCGGTGGACGGTGGGCGGTGGGCGTGGGCGGTGGGCGTAGTCGGTGGGTGGTGGCGGGGCGGTGTTGTTGGTGTTGTTGGTGTTGTTGGTGCTGGTGGTGTTGTTGGTGCTGGTGGTGCTGTTGGTGTTGTTGGTGTTGTTTGTGTTGCTGGTGTTGCTGGTGTTGTTGGTGTTGTTAGTGTTGTTGGTATTGTTGGTGCTGTTGGTGTTGTTGGTGTTGTTAGTGTTGTTGGTGTTGTTGGTGTTGTTGGTGTTATTGGTGTTGTTGGTGTTGTTGGTGTCGTTGGTGTCGTTGGTGTTGTTGGTGTTGTTGGTGTTGTTGGTGGTGTTGATGGTGTTGTTGGTAGTGTTGGTAGTGTTGTTGGTGTTGGTAGTGCTGTTGGTGTTGTTGGTGTTGTTGGTGTTGGTAGTGTTGTTGGTGTTGTTGGTGTTGTTGGTGTTGTTGGTGTTGTTGGTGTTGTTGGTGTGGATGGGTCTAGATGGGTGGATTGTATATAGCCTGCAATTGATATAGCCAGCTAATTTATGTAGCAGGTGAGCGTGGCGGGCGGTGGTGGGTGATGGCGGGGTGGTGTCGGGGCGGTGTCGGGGCGGTGTCGGGGCGGTGGGCGTGGGCGGTGGGCGTGGGCGGTGGGCGTGGGCGGTGGGCGTAGTCGGTGGGTGGTGGCGGGGCGGTGTTGTTGGTGTTGTTGGTGTTGTTGGTGCTGTTGGTGTTGTTGGTGCTGTTGGTGTTGTTGGTGTTGTTGGTGTTGTTGGTGTTGTTGGTGTTGTTGGTGTTGTTGGTGTTGTTAGTGTTGCTGGTGTTGTTGGTGTTGTTGGTGTTGTTGGTATTGTTGGTGCTGTTGGTGTTGTTGGTGCTGTTGGTGCTGTTGGTGTTGTTGGTGTTGTTGGTGTTGTTGGTGTTGTTGGTGTTGTTGGTGTTGTTAGTGTTGCTGGTGTTGTTGGTGTTGTTAGTGTTGTTGGTATTGTTGGTGTTGTTGGTGTTGTTGGTGTTGTTGGTGTGGTTGGTGTGGTTGGTGTTGTTGGTGTTGTTGGTGGTGTTGGTGGTGTTGATGGTGTTGATGGTGTTGATGGTGTTGTTGGTAGTGTTGGTAGTATTGTTGGTGTTGGTAGTGTTGTTGGTGTTGTTGGTGTTGTTAGTGTGGATGGGTCTAGATGGGTGTATTGTATATAGCCTGCAATTTATATAGCCTGCAATTGATATAGCCAGCTAATTTATGTAGCAGGTGAGCGTGGCGGTGGCGGGCGTTGGTGGGTGATGGCGGGGTGTCGGGGCGGTGTCGGGGCGGTGGGCGTGGGCGGTGATGAAACTTTGCCAATGTGTAGGCCTATGCATCGTCTCTAAAATCCATGTAAAAAATAACGTTCTAAATAAATATTTCAGTGCTAAAATCCGCCTGTAACATACCCATGACCAATGTTTTTCAACGTCAATTTTGCAAACCGCCGTACCGTCAACAAAAAATGTGTTCTAAGCGATACAAATCACATGGCCGGAAAGTGCATTCAAAATCATCTAATACCCACCCAAAATTGATTAATATATAAAAACATGTAGTTTACAATGACAGGTTCCCTAAAACGATACAAGAACTACGTCGCGCCTGTCCAAATCACTATCGACCGGAGATTGAGTCTCGGTTACTATGGAGACCTTCGCTGCCTGTATCCCGCTACTGTATCGAAAATAAGCCTTGGCTACCATCAGCCGATCTAAGTAACCTCACACTTGCTCTTAGTGGTATGGCCTCAGACTTTGGCGCTGAGGGGCCCGGTTCGAATCCCGGCGACGGTCAATTGTTTTTTTTCGACACGAACGAATCTTAGGCCGACCTGATCACAACACCCACAACACCAACAACACGAACAGCAACACCAGCACCAACAACACCAACAATACCAAACACACCAACAATACCAACAATACCAACAACACCAACAACACCAAACACACCAACAATACTAAACACACCAACAACACCAACAATACCAACAACACCAACAGCACCACCAGCACCAACAACACTAACAACACCAACTATACCAACAATACCAACAACACCAACAACACCAACAATACCAACAGCCCCAACAACACCAACAATACCAACAACACCAACAACACTAAAAACACCAACAACACCACCACCACCAACAACACACACAACACCCACAACACCCACAACACCCACAACACCCACAACATTCACAACACCCACAACATTCTCAACACCCACAACACCCACAACATCCACAACATCCACAACATCCACAACATCCACAACATCCACAACACCCACAACGCCCACAAACCACAAAAACACCCACAACAACACCAACAACACTACCAACAACACCAACATCAACACCACCAACACCACCAACACCACCAACACCACCACCAACACCACCAACACCAACAACACCAACAACACCAACAACACCAACAATAACAACAACACCAACAACACCACCACCAAAAACACCAAAAACACAGAAAACACAAAAAAACACTAACAACACCAACAACACCACCACCGACATCAACAACACCAACACCAACCACACCAACAACACCAACAACACCAACTACAGCAACAACACCAGCAATACCAAAAACACCAACAACACCAGCAACACCACCACCAACAACACCACCACCAACATCACCCACCAACACCACCAACAACACAAACACCACACACAACACCCACAACACCCACAACACCCACAACACCCACAACACTTACTACATCCACAACATCCACAACACCCACAAACCACCCACAACACCCAAAACACCAACACCACCAACACCACCAACAACACCACCAACACCAACACCAACAACAACACCAACAACACCAACAACACCAACACCACCAACACCACCACCAACAACATCAACAACACCAACAACACCAACAACAGCAACAACACCAACAATACCAACAACACCAACAACACCAACAACACCAACAACACCAGCAACACAAACAACACCAACAACACCAACCGCACCACCAGCACCCACAACACCAACAACACCAACAGCACCACCAGCACCCACAACACCCACACCACCCACAACACCCACAATAACCCACAACACCCACAACACCCACAACACCCACAACACCCACAACACCCACAACACCCACAACACCTACAACACTCACAACATTCACAACACCCACAACATCCACAACACCCACAACACCCACAACATCCACAACATCCACAACACCAACAACACCACCAACACCAACACCACCAACATCGCCACCAACACCAACAACACCAACAACACCAACAACACCAACAACACTACCAACACCACCAACACCATCAACACCACCACCAACACCATCAACACCACCACCAACACCAACAACACCAACAACACCAACAACACAAACAACACCAACAACACCACCAGCACCCACAACACCAACAACACCAACAGCACCACCAGCACCCACAACACCCACAACACCCACAATAACCAACAACACCCACAACACCCAAAACACCCACAACACCAACAACACCAACACCACCAACAACACCAACAACACCAACAACACCAACAACACCAACAACACTACCAACACCACCAACACCACCATCAACACCACCAACAACACCACCAACACCAACAACACCAACAACACCTACAACACCAACAACACCAACAGCACCAACAACATCAAGAACACCAAGACCACCAAGAACACCAACAATACCAAGAACACCAACAACACCAACAACACCAGCAACACAAACAACACCAACAACACCAACAACACCACCAGCACCAAAAACACCAAAAACACCAACAATACCAACAACACTAACAACACCAACAACACCAACACCAACAACACCGCCCGCCACCACCCACCGACTATGCCCACCGCCCACGCCCACTGCTCACCGCACACCGCACACCGCACACCGCACACCGCACACGCCCATAGCCAACGCCCACCGCCCACGCCTACCGCCCCGACACCGCCCCGACACCACCCCGCCATCACCCACCAACGCCCGCCACCGCCGCCACGTCCGCCACGCTCACCTGCTATATAAATTAACTGGCTATATAAATTGCAGGCTATATACATTACACCCATCTAGCAAGGCAAGGCGGGCGGCGGCGAGCGGCGCCAGCCTGTCCGCCTTGGCGCTGCACCGCTGGCGACGTAGTATGTTTTCCGCATATTTATGTTTTATTGTTGTATAACATAAAGGTCGATGGTGCCGATGGAAATGCGAAACCTAAACTATACATTCATTCATTCATTGATGACAAAATGATAAAGTTTGCTATTTGATCCTGGCCAGGATCTATTATTTGTTCTATGTTGTTATATGGCCTTGGCCAGGATGATCTGCAATTGGTGACAGCGGCGGCCAGACGACATCAACGACTGAGCGCACCGTGTGCCGACTTTTGAGCAGGCAACAGTTTGGTTATCGTTTTCTGCCAATGAACTGGGATTAAACAGATAGTCACTACCTCATCAAAATCTTTCATATGTTATTGCACTTGAGATGTCAAACGCGAATTCATGACAGCTTCGGACAAGCACTACCTTTACTTTCATAAGCATCACGTTGCTTCTAAGACGGCTGTAGTGGTTTGGGTTCCATTACCTGGCAGACACATACAGTTGTTGGTTGGTGCGACAAGACTGAAGCTCACTTCCACTTCACTTCCACTGTTATTTTGTGATAGTTGTGGGGGTTAATAAGCTTGGTATCATATCTTTGTCTGGCGCTTTCAACACTAGTAAGCGAATGGGCCGAAGAGGATGTGGGGAAAAGGTTTGGAGCAAAACGTCGTCAACAAGTCTGACAATTGACATGATGTGAAGAATGGCCCATACGGCGCCACAAGTAACTGTTTTCAACCTCAAATAGCTATAAATGAACACTAATTGTGCTCATTTGGACTGAAACTTTAGGAGTTACCTTATCTACTTCAACCAAACTGCAGGCTGGTTATTGATTCTTCTTAATCGCTTTTTGTCATCATTCAATCACGACTTATTACATACAACTGTGAGTTTACTTAACTCGGGCCCCGGTAGCCCTGAGACAACTTCGCCCTGGTGGGGGGGGGGGGGGGGGGGGGGAGTCAAAATGACCCCCACTGTGCAGGGGGAGGGGGGGGGGGATTTCCGCCCCCCCCCCCTCCCCCCGTGAGATCTCGAAAACTACGCTACGTAGCGACAAGCTGAAAACGGCGTTTGCTAGCTTGATACAAGCTATATCGAAACTATTTCAGTATTTTTTTTTAGGTCAGGTCAAAATTCAGGTCACCAGAGGTCATTTTTTTTCTTCTCCTGTTTTAGGACTTCGCTCCAGCAATTCTCATATATCTCGGAAACTATGCTAGCTAGAAACAAACGGAAACAGCGATCGCCAGCCATTGCAATTTGCAATCGACAACATCTCAAATTTGATCTCGGGTCAATATTTGAGGCTCCAGAGGTCAAAAAAGGGGAAAAATATGTTTGTTTGCCAAACTGTTTTTCGCTAATTACTTTTACCTAATAATGATAACGAAAAACCGTTTACGGCATTGAGTTTGTCTCGTCAAGGCGCTTCGAATGATACACATGGTGACCTTGTTAGGTCAACATCAAAATTTGACCACAGGTCACGTGACCTTGACCTGAGGTCAAGGCCCAGGTAGGCCATGTTTCATATAGGGAGACGTGTCTCGACGATACGAACAAATTGCTGTCGGTTTTACTTCTCTATCTTCATTATGTCGCGAGTTATTGACACACAAGTGATTGTGACCTCGGATGACCTCAAATGACCCCATAGGGATCACTAAACAAAACATACAGCTGGATCATCAATAATATCCTATAATAACATGATCCAGAAGTAATTGGACTAATATCATGCATATCCTTGAAATAGGAAGCATTTGAATATTTCCCATTGACTTGTTATGGGGAGGTCACGAAATTGACCTGACCTTAGGTCACCGATATACAAATTCCGAGATATACGAATTGTAAGTACTTATGCCCTCATGACACCCTGTAAGTTTCAAATTGATCGGTGAGAAACACTGGCTTTGGCACACCTGGAAACGTTTTTGGAGGTGGGGTCACTTGACCTGGTCTGGTGACCTGACCTGAGATGACCCGAGGTTATTTTTGCAAAGTGTGCACAATTGATGTTCCAACAGCTGTGCCAAACCCCTTCGCTATCCGCGAAAAACCGGGGGGGGGGGGAGGCGCGGAAATCAACCCCCTGCAGTGCGCGGGATAGAAGGTCTAGAAAGACGCGGAAAAAGCGTTCGAAAGTTCTCGACAAGGACATTCGAAGTTACGTCGGGCATTTTTTCCTTTAGCTCAGGCCAATATTGAGAACAATCATTTTCACACCATCGTGTTTATCTCATCAAGACGTTTCGAAACATACTGATGGTGACCGGGTTAGGTCAACTTCAAAATTTGACCTCAGGTCAAGGTCACCAGGTCACCAGGTTTGATCCAGGTAGGTCATGCTGCATATGGTGAGACGCGTCTCGACGAGACAAACAGTGGTGCCAGTCGGACCTTTATTCTATCAAAAGTTATTGGAAAGAAGTGCTGGTGACCAGATGACAGCTGACCTTGCAGAGGTCACCGAGCAACAATTGCACCTGGGTCATCAATAATGGGAAAAAATAGCATGATTCCGAAAGAATTGACCTGCTCTAATGTATATTCTCTGAATAGGAAGCATTTGTATATTTTTCCATTGACTTATAATAGGGAGGTCACGAAATTGACCTGACCTAAGGTCACCGCTATACAAAATACGAGACAGACGAATTGTAGGAACTTATGACGTTATGCAATCCTGTAAGTTTTAAATCTCTCGGACAAACACTGTGGCTTTGTCACGACCACAGTCATTTTTGGAGGTCTGGTGACCTGACCTGAGATCAAAACTTGCACACAATGTGGGTAATTGATGCCCAAACAGCTGTGCCAAATTTGGTGGCGTTTTCCCGCTATTCCCGAAAAACCTTAGGGGGGGAATGACCCCACACCAGGGCGAAAGTTAAGGAACTATGGAAGTGTAAAACTACGAGTGCACTAAAATAACACAATGACGTTCCAAAACAGAAGATGTCAAAAAGGCCTGCAGGACCCGGTAATGTCCACCCCTTGACCCTAACGATTTGATCACGATTTAACCACGGAGATCACAATTCATCTGGACCCAGTTCCACATCAAAATTTGCAGACATTTTGTTCCACGTAAAATTCTAGTGATATAGCCTCGGGATTATCTATTTACCATGTTACATGTCGGTAAATCATATGAACCCTGCGGATTTAGTTGAAACATTTTTACAAATATCCTAGGTTTACAAATTCTATCAGATGCATATTTATGCTTTCAACATTTACAATCCCGTTTCCATGATCATGGTTGAAATTGATTTACTTTCCAGTCCCGATTACAGCGGAAATGGAAACGATTACAGCGGTCATGGAAACGTCACTTTTACGACAGTGGATTAGGTTCGGAAGTGAAGAAACGGGATTACCCGAGGCGATCTGGATTTCCCGCCCCGTCAGTCTACCGGCTGTCTCCTTACCAGGGGCGGATCCAGGGGGGGGGGGGGGGTCATGTCTGTAATTTTGTATCTTTGGTGAATTGCGTTTGCAATTTGCTTTAAAACTCTTTTCTACGATTTTTCAAATATCTTCTTTTTTTACCAACATGACGTCATCAAAACATGATTATCTTCCAAACTACTTAACATTTTTTTTTTACAGCATACGTATAATTGTTGTAAACTCAGCTACCGAAAATTTCAGCAAGATACACCGCATGTGTAAAAAGTTATTCAAGAAAAACCTCAGGGGGGGGGGGGGGCTATCAGGCGAGGGTTAAAAGGCGAGGGTAGGGCGAGGGTTAAATGGGGGGGGGGGGCAACATGTCTTTTGACACCACTCTTTGCACCTGACATATTTCCTCGTTTTGTCCCTGCATGCTGGTTCCAATAGCAAAAATTAGTTCTCCAACCCGCTCAAAACCTCAAATTTTGCCGCCGCTTCGCGGCGCAATAATAGTTTATCGAATGCATAAGATTTACCGCTCCTAAAAAAACCGGCTTCCAACTCCCACTTGTCACGAACCTAGACTTCCCTCTTGGTCAATTCTGCATAAGCCGTCTGGGGCCGCCCTTGACTGTACAAATAATATATTTTAGCACCATCCGCGGCACTTTAACCCTATTCCCTGCGGGGGGGGCAGATTCAGCCCCTCCCGGTGGGTTTCCACTTGCCGCTTCTAAACCGTTAGGCTGAAACTTTCCGTCCTGAAACTTTGTGACTTTTCGCAAAATTGAATGGCGCGTCTTGTGTTAAAATTTCGAAAAAATCTGTTCAGCAGAGGCGGTTCCAGGCTCCTGTTTTGGGGAGGGTGTTACGAATGTGGTTTTGCGGCGCATACTTCCTTCGTGGTTTGCAGTGCAATAAATGCGTCAGGAACAATTTCAATGCAATATGCATCATAAATACTGGGATTGTACATATTTTTGGGGAAGAGGCGCACTCAGGATACAAAAATGTGAGGCGATACCCACCCTCAAAATAGGTCCAACTTCAAATTAGTAAGATGATAAAAGCGTTACGCGCATGGTGCCTCCCCCCATGTTTTTTCCTGAATCCGCCTATGCGCAATATATAAAATTTAAAAAATTACAGCATATAATGCCCACATGTGACGTTCATGTCGTCCCAAACAATCACGAACAGCACGTATTTTTTTAATAGAAAATCACCCCATTTTACAATTCCCTGATTACGCCTATGATTTTTTTTTTTTTTTTTTTTTTTGTCTTTTAATTTATTGAAGACCAGTCCATTTGAAGCTAAAAACGTTTCAAGCATGAAAATCGGTCGAGCCACATGGCCGCAATGACCTTTAAAAAAACACAAAAAAATATGATTTTTTTTTTGCCCTCTGGCCGCCCATTTCTGGACAAAACAAAAATTTCGTGATCCAAAAAGAGATCTTGTCATGACGAATCGAATGACGTTATTCCCATCGAAATCGACCGAGCGGTTCTCGAGATCTCTGGGGGGGGCGGGGGGCGGCAGAATCTGCCCCCGCAGGTTAACATAATTCTGGCCGCCCGCAGGGAATAGGGTTAAATTATAGAAAAGGCACGACTGATATTGAAAATACCTATAGCCAACGTTGTCAAAAAAAAAAAAAAAAAAATAGGGGCACCCTCAAAATATAGTGGACCAAATCCGTTGAGGTTTCACATATTGGGTACCACTGCAATTGATGACCCCTTGAAGATTTTCTGGATCCGCCCCTGCTCCTTACTCACGCCGTTTGAAGGATATTTTATGCTGAGGATATAAGTTTAGAGCCATGAAACTCGCAAATGGCATAGTACACAATGGCAAAAAAACGAGCTATGCAAAATCTGCTTCTACATGTATACACAATTGGCTGTAGGAACATGTGCCATGCTTCGTGCTCTCGCCGCCCGGTGGCATGAGCCAGGTTTCCGGAGACGCATCGGTTGCTGGAATCCAGATTTCACGGCAAAAACGGCATCGGTAATCCGGAAAGTAACATAGATTTCCTTTTACGGTCATGTAAATATCTACTTATAATTCCAATTTCCATTATACATGAGTCCGATTTCATCTTAGGCTAGTCATGGAAATGGGCTAATATTTTAGCAATCTGTTTAAACAAAAATAAAGCATGGCAAAATCAACCAGTTGGTTCACCGTCGATGGACCCGAGTCCCTAACACGAACAGAAGCACGAAAGCACAGGGATGAGGAACGAAGGCGAAGGGAGCACTCACAAGCACACCCGGCAGCGTGCTCAGCACACCCTATTGCATGGCAGGAGTAAATATACCTGTTACTTGAAACGAACAAGTATTTGGCGCAGAAAGGTCACTGAAAGTTTCATACACATTGCCCCGTTGCCTTAATCATAACCAGGCATATATCGTATCACCAGCACTACCCTCCACAGTTCATATGCCACCTTTAATGCAACAATTCGAGTATTACCCCTGATCGATTACCTATGCGGGAAATAATCCAACCTGACATGAAATAAGAGGCAATAACTCGCAAATCATTTGCTGATCTCCGTAACATTGTGAATGCATTGGGCGTCAATTACATGCAAGCAGGTTGTTCGAATCGAAAGTGCGTCCAGTGTGCGTTACTTCACACCATATAACAGAACTACAAAGAGGACAATATGATCAATATTGCTGTGATCGGTTGGAAAGTATACCAACCGATCACAGCAAAGGTAAAACCAATATCACTTACCTACAGCTATACTGTCGACAGTTTATAGCTATACAGCTGTCGTCGTATATACTGGCGTGTATGACAGTATTGCGATATATCAATCCCCAAGTAGTAAGTTTAATATGCCAGCCACCTTTCGTTAAAGGGACTGTCCCACCTTTGTGAAAGTTGTCGAATCACACTTAATTGTATGTCTACATGTCCGGCGAGGTCAGCTGAACATGTTCGTGAACTTTTTCCGAAAAGATGCTTATCTTGGAAGATATTCAACTTTTAGTTTTAAGCGAAAAGTTGGGTTGGTGACTCATGATTTTTTTTTTAATAACGGAAATCCTTTGTGCTGCCAAATATATGGCACAATTTTTTTTTGTCGCCATCTATTGCGCAGAAAAAGCGAACCACTCGGTGTCTAGATTGGCTTAGATTGCGAACCACCCGGGATCGAGAAATGAAAGACGAAAATATTCCAAGGCTGACCTTTAAAACAAGTCGACTATCATTACCAGTTGGGTAAAGAGACGACGCTGTCGGTTTAGAGTCCCTATTCAAATACACATGTGCCTTACTTTTTACAGATGTCAAAATCAAACACGAATACCTTTTTGATTAGATCATTGTGGTGTAACTGCTACCATACTTAATTTCAATTCTTAGCCATAAAAATGGCTATCTCAACTCAAATATAATGTTAAGGTGGGATAGTCCCTTTAAACATAAGTCTTGACGTCCACAAAACCATGCATACATATCAACTTGGGCAGGCGACCACAAGTAGGGAGCAACACGCCCCACCGCGATGGGGTCGTGCGACGCCGACATAGCAGTGCACGCATACCTAAACTAGAGGATATACATTTATAATGTTCCTACCATGGAACCATGAGTGGCGTCACCACACAACTTGTGTGGTCCATAGCCAGGGCTAATAGCTACCAGGGCTAATAGCCACATAGGGCTAATGTTAAAATCCTGCGACTCTGGTGGGCGAATTCTGGCCGGAGCGATCTTGGGGGCCCGGTCACCCCCCTCCCCGTCCCGGTGGCGACGCCACTGCATGGAACAACCCAGTAAACATGGCCCCGAAATCGATGTGGTTATAAATAGCGATCCTTTATGTTAAACTTTACATTACCCGGACGAATTTTTGGCCCCAGACAGTTGACTATTACATGAATGCAAAAGAGAAATATGATGATGCTGATCATCAATGAGTCCTATAAGAGTCAAACTTACGCATGCATTTCGCACATCATGTGATTCACAACCGCAGTAGTTCACTCATATCATTTTTTCACACCAGGTGCCAAGTAAATCAGTCAGATTAACAATATGATCCGCCCCACGTTGGGCGCCAATAAATAGCATCATTTTTTTTGCATTTAAAATGGAGCAAATTAAGTTCAAATAAATGCTTCGAAAACAACAGCAACGAAAAAGTATCAGAAACTGTGACCTAAGGCATACTAAAATAGCCGAACAGCACAACCACTAGTGCGGTCAGGGTGGGATTGCCAACAATCAGTAACGCATCGGGGAGCAAAATTAGCATCATGCCCTCCATGCCAGTCGTAACACGAACGGTACTCGCCAGGTAATTTTGACTGAGCAAGGATACAGGGGTAATGATTGCTGTTTAAAATTATCCAGTATGCGGTGATATCCGTAACAGTAAACTGAACCATCTGCGACACAGCCCATATATGTGAACGCATTTCCACACACGCTGAGTTGCATTTTCCGCAACAGTCCTATACGGTCCCAACTCCGTCTGCCTGCAGCACAGCCGCCCCCTAACTCACAGCCCTGCCATCAGCCCGCCGTCACCTGCCCGGCCACTGTTTCTTCCTGTCTGTCAGCGGCACGTAGACGACGCCCAACAGGCGCGACCGGGTGACGGTGCCGTCCATCGCCTTGTCCACCTGCTCCATGAACTGGGTGTCGCCTTGGGCGCCCACCGGGATCAGCAGACGACCGCCCGGCTTCAGCTGACTGACGAGCTGTCAACAGGTGGAAATATGTTCTGTTACTTGTGGTACGGGTTTGGCACGAAGCGGTTGGAGAACACGACATAGACGAGCAATGACACTCAAAACGCAAAACAGATAATCCCCTTTCAGTGACCGTGGTCAGTGACATCAACGCAGACATGAGCGGCATGGCTAAATGTGACGCCCGTCACAAGACGTTGGCACACACGTCCAAACATGAAAATCCACAGGGCAGGCTGAAGTACCAAGCTGTACCAGTGCGCGTCTGCTGACCTGTTCCGGCAGGACGGGCGCAGCGGCTCCCACGTGGATGGCGTCGTACGGAGCGCGTGCCGGGTGGCCGAGTCGGCCATCGCCGGCCACCAGATGCACGTGGCCGGAGCTCAACAGGTGCGGCTGATCCTTCTGAATGTTGCGCCGCGACTGCTCCACCAGCTCGTCAATGTGTTCCACACCGACCGCGACGCCCTGTTCGCCCACCTGTCAACAGCGCGGCCCGGTCAGGACGCCAGCAGTGGTTCTGTCCCTCTCGCCAGACCAGTCATCGCGGGCAGGTAGCAGTCCGTCAATAGATCTATCGAATGGATCGTCAATACTAGATCAGCACGCAAAAGTAGCGCTAGTCACTGCATAACTGAAGGCTAATGAACGACAGGCCATCGAGACATCGACCTCGGCCTTATCACTGGCATGCTCAGCCAGCATGATATATATATATATATATATATATATATATATATATATATTTACAAGCTACAATAACTGAATTGAAAAGCGAATCAAAGTATCAAAAAACATGCATGTGATGCCTGTGGTGTCATGAGTAAAACAAATGCAATGGGGCTGTGCAGTGTGCATTTTCGCACCTGGCAAAGCACGATTGTAGCCCTTGCAAACAAGAGAGAAAAATGTGACATGTGGGATTCCTTTTTGTCGCACCATTAGCGCCATACAGGCGGTGAGGTAGCCGCTTCCAGAGCCGATGTCCAGCACAGATGCACCCGGATGCAGTCGAGACGACAGGTTCTCCAATGCATAGGCGTGCTGCAAGAGACCCATTCAGAGCAGGGTCAAGAGTGGCGATACGTTCAAAAAGTTCGAACTACCGCACACATGATCTGCCCGACAAGATCCAACGTGAAGCACAGGAGGAAGATGACAAAATTAATCCATTTTGGTTGGGAAGAAATCCAAAAGAATATGATGCCAGCATGAAAGAGATATTACAGAGGCTACAGTGGACACAGTCCAATTAACTTATGTCATTCAAGAATGCACTCTGTTTGCAGCCGCCGACTGCTGCTGGGGTGGTTTGTCACATCCGGCCGTTTGGGCGGAATGGGATACTGACTGTACAATTGTTATTGGACGCCGACTGTACCAGTCGGTGTGCACTGTGCAGGTTGCAGGCATCAGACGGTGGCGACTTACCATGTGCGGCGCGGAGATGGTGACGCCGTACCCGATGGACTGCGGACGGTCGCTGTACGGATTTTGGGGGCAGTAGTTACCGCGGTCCACTTGTTTCATGATGCGCTCCACGCGATCCGTTTCAATGACGCCGTTACCTGCGAACGGGAACAGGTGAGAGGACCATTATTACGTCAGCGACCGCCTAATGAAAAGGATGTCACTGGTATAAAACAATGCAATTCTTGTGTCCCATATTTGCTGGTGATGCTTTACACACGATACAGTTAAAGGGAATAGTCGACCTTGGATCTGGTATAAACCATTATGGTATAAACTAGCCATTTAGTTCAAAGAGAATAGTACATGGGGTTTTGAATTGAGATATAATTGTAGTTCAGATATATAAATCTTATGATCCACAGTCACTGGCGGATCCGGCCCCCCCCCCCCCCCCACCCCACGCTCGACGGGGGCGGCAATAGAAATTGTCCCCCTCCAAATCCGCTGAAACTGGCGATGAAAAATAGGTAATGACTGCGAAAAATAACTTCTTGCGAGATAAAAAAAATCGCATTTTTTTCCTTGTTCATATTTCCTCCATTTTGTAGCATTTTGGTAGCAGGATGGAAAGTGGCGCGTGCATATTTGGAAATGTCGAATACAAAATCCAGACCCATAAAACTTAAGTAGCCATAAGTCAACCAAAACTACAGATATTGCTTTTAAATTTGGTTTGGGTATTGCACGATTTATACTTCGTTCTCCAATACATATTCCGTTTTTTCAATATGTTGGAAATTTTGATTTTGTGGATTTTTCTCTCCAATTTGTCCTCTTCTTCATAACATCATATACAATATCAAATCATATGAAAAGGCCGGAATATATATTGGAGAGCCAAGTATGGACGATGCCCAAACGAAATGTCAAAGCAATATCTTGAGCGTTGACTGACTTCTGGCTCCCTAAGCAGTGGCGTACGCAGAAATTCACAAAGGATCAGGTCATTGCCTTGAGGGGCGCCATCCGATCGACAGGGGCGCCACCAAATTGGCGACATTTTGCGGTGGGGGCGCCTCTCCTTCCGCACCGTGGGGAAGGAGAGTCACTGGCTGGAGGGGCGCCGTCACTTGCCGAAGAGGGGCAGTCACTAGTCGGAGGGGCGCAGTCACTCGCCGGAGCGGCGCCGTCACTCGCCCGAGGAGCGTGGTCACTGGCCGGAGGGGCACCATCACTGATCAGAGTGAAGGCCTTCACTTGCCGGAGGGGGGGGGGCGCCGTCACTGGCCGGAGGAGCGCTGTCACGGGCCGGAGGGGCGCTGTCACGGGCCGGAGAGGCGCCGTCTATGGCAGATGACGCCCTCACTGGCCGGGGGCGCAGTCACCGGCCGCAAGAGTGCCGTCACCGGCCGCAAGAGTGCCGTCACTGGCCGGTGGAGCGTCCTCACTTGCCGGAGTGGCGCCATCACTGGCCAGATGGGCGTCGTGACTGATCGGAGGGGCGCCTGGGGTCCAAAGGACCAGGTCATGACCTGCATGACCTGATACTCGGTACGCCACTGTCCCTAAGTATGATGGGTCTTGACTTTGTATTCGACACTTCCAAATATGCGTGGCGAGTCTGGAGCTATTTTCGATCTGGAGCGATTCCTACAACCAACATAAGTTTTTAAAAAAACGTCGCGTTTTGGCGCCAAGGTTTATAGCGCTGAATAGCGTGCGTGGAACGCATTTCGACAGTATCTGAGGAATTGACTGGGACTTGTGTATCATTGTTTTCCTTTTCCCTGTAAACATGTAGCCAAATAAAATTCACACTTTGTAAATGTGTAGGTAAAGTTAATATTTTTCATTGTCAGGTCATTTTAAATTACTATAGCTTGGGATGGCTGCTTTGGCCTCTGGTCATATCCAGACTCAAGTAATTTCAGGTACCAATTTTAAATCTGACAACCCATTTTGTACCATGCTTAGGTACCATCTTAGGCATCTTAGGCTTAGGCATCTTATGCATCTTAGGATTAGGCATCGGGACGTGC
Source organism: Chirona hameri (assembly GCA_036785665.1). Taxonomy (NCBI): domain Eukaryota; kingdom Metazoa; phylum Arthropoda; class Thecostraca; order Balanomorpha; family Balanidae; genus Chirona; species Chirona hameri. Next base: position 112,397 of record JAXIVJ010000399.1, read on the forward strand.
GGCGGCGGCGGCGGGCGGCGGTGTCGCGGCGCTACAGTGAAAAACGACACCGGCGCAACATAGTACCGAGGCGGCAGATAGGGTTGTTTTGATTGTATTTATGTATTACCATTATGAGTTACAGGTTGTTTTTGTTTTGTATTTGCTCCTATTTATTATCATTATCATTACGAGTGTAGGAGAGGTGCCTTGTCATAAGCCGACAGAGCTTTTGCGCCAATCCTAAAACATTGTATGTTATCGCCCTTTTATAATGCTGAATAAAATGTATTAAAAAACAACCTATCCCGGTGCATTTTATGGGTGCTATGAGTAGAGGTCTCACAATTTTTAGCATTTCCAACTAGTCAAGATCCGACTCAGCATGAACTCAGCTACACAAATGTTTGAAAGCGACAGAAAAGGTAAAATTGGGTTTGGATGTTTTTTACCACTGGCGGATTCAGGGGGTGGGGAGGGGCATTAGGGGCAAATGCCCCCCACAGGAACATGGCGGGCATTCAATACAAGGATGTCCCCCACCCCGCGTGTTCCTGCATTGGCTGTAAGAAGTGATAATTAGGTAGAAGAAAAAATCCCCTCCTGTCAATGACTTTCGCTTTGAAGAGACCCTACACGTTGACTTTTTACCCCCCCCCCCCCGCTTAACGACTTGTCGTGCTAACGGCTCGACTCCACGCTTCGGCCCGACTTCACGCTTCGGCCCGACTTCGTGCTGACGGCCTGACGGCCAATAACTTTTCGCTGAAGAAGCGGAGCGAAATTTTTGAAAACAATTGTATAATAGTTAATTTATTTTCAACATTAGTCCTGTGTTTGTAGTCCCTTATACATGTTTATATAGAAGGTTTGTATAGTTTTGTCTCTGGCATCTGGTATGATACAATGATTTAGCTTATCAATACAAATATATATATATATATATATATATATATATATATATATATATATATATATATATATATATATATATATATATATATATATATATATATATATATATATATATATATATATATATATATATATATATATATATATATATATATATATATATATATATATATATATATATATATATATATATATATATATATATATATATATATATATATATATATATATATATATATATATATATATATATATATATATATATATATATATATATATATATATATATATATATATATATATATATATATATATATATATATATATATATATATATATATATATATATATTATATACAAATATCGAATAAATCAACAAACAATTGAAAATGTGGCAATGAAATCGGAACTTAATTTATGCACCCAAAGGCGACCTATTTAGTTTCGGCAATTTGTTTCAGGGATAATGTCACAGAGCTTTCAAAGGAAAGAAAAATGCCAGATATGTCACGCCAGAGATATAGAGAAGGATCATACCGTTCGTCACCATATATAAGTACATATATTTAAATTTCCCAAATGTTAATTATCGAAATAAAGTTGTTATTAAAGTTATTAGTCGTTTTCACGAAGGATTATTGCGCTGAAAAGTTTCTGAAAGGTTTCTGAGAAGTTTTGGTATAGAAGTCTTAGCATATTATACATTCCAAGAAATAAATTACTGATTTAAGCGATATTATCACGATTTAATAGTTATGGAAACATGTATTGAGCTCATAACAAGTTTATGATACAAAATTGGCCGTTTTTAAAGAACACATGCGTCTAGAGTCCATTCGTTCAGTTAAAGGGACTGGCTCACCTTCCCAAAAGTTGTCAAATGTACGCCGCTTGTGGTGCAAAATATGAAGTAATTGCTGCCGAACACGGTTGACATTTGTTTCTCGCAAACAGTGCTCAATTTCATAAAAAGTTAAGTTTTAATATTTGGGTTGATGACGTCATATTGAGTTCTAGAGAGCTACACAGAAATCCTGTACGCTGCCAAATTATGGGCACAATTTTTTCGAGACAATTCTGGCGCTTTGAATACAAAACAAACCAAATTACCAAACCTTTGAAACGTAGCAAATATCTCCAAGGTTCACCTTATAACAAGTCGACTATCATCACCATTTGGTAAAGAGAGGTGACGTCATCGGCTTTAAGCCCCTATTCAAATACACGAAGGTTTATTTGTTACAATTGTCAAGATCAAGCTCGAATTTCTTTTCGATTAGACTATGTGGTTGTTTTAACTGCAATCCTACTATATTTCAACGCAAATCTAACAACATGGCTATCTCAACTCAAATATAATGTTAAGGTGGGACAGTCCTTTTAAAGGGACAATCCCACCTTAACATTATATTTGAGTTGAGATAGCAATTTTGATGGCTTGGCATTGCAACTAAGTATGGTAGCAGTTAAAACAGCCACATTGATCTAATCAAAAAGGTATTCGAGTTTGATTTTGACATCTGTAAAAAATAAGGCCCATGTGTATTTGGATAGGGCCTCTAAACCAACAGCGTCGTCTCTCTTCACCCAACTGGTAATGATAGTCGACTTGTTTTAAGGTCAGCCTTGTAATATTTTCGTCTTTCATTTCTCGATCCCCGGGTGGTTCGCAGGCTAGAGGGTAGCACTTCCGATTTCATTGCCCGTTTTTCATTGTGTTGATTTTTTTTTGTAAATGATTATTTGTCATGATAAGCTAAAGCATAGTGTTGTATACAGCCAGAGACAACACTATACAAAACGCCCAATGTTGAAAACAAATGTACCAATTTTCACAAATTGAGGGTCGCAACCATTAACTAGGCCGTCGTAGCGTGCCCAAGTTAACCCGCGACTTACTGTGGGGGGCTATTTTTGGTCCCCTTCCCGTTATTTTGCAATAACTCCTAAACGAACACCGGTATAGTCACCAAACTTACAGTACCTCCTCTCACATCAATTATGCACCTGTTGGCAAAAGGACAAAATATGAGGTTATGATAGGTCAACCGGGAATGACGTCAGAGTGACGTCATGTTCTTCGGTTTTTGTTGCAAAATAATGGTTTGCGGAAAACGCTGTCAAAGGTACGATGTTTGAGATAAGAATTTTCGAATATTATTTTTTTTTTAAATAATTTTTTTTTTAATGGATATTTGGAAATCTGGAAATTTCGGAATTTCGTAATTTAGGAATATGGAACTTAAGGAATTAATGAATTTTGGAATTTTGAAATATTTAAATTTGAAAATTTGTGAAATTTAGAATGTGAGAAAAAAATGAAATTTTGGATTTTTGAATATTTGATTTTTTTTTTGATTTTTTTTTTGAATATGCTATTTTTTAAATTGATATATGGAAATTGGGAATTTTCGTAATTTCGTAATTTGGAAATTTTGGAATTTATGAATTTGGGAATTGGGGAATTTTGAAATATTGAAATTTCAAAATTCTGAAATTTAGTGTGAAATTTTGGAATTTTGGACTTCGAATATTTTAATTTTCTATTTTAATTTTTGAAATTGGATATCTGGAAATCTGGAAAATTGGGAATTTCGTAATTTAGGAATTTGGTAAGTTGAATTTTCAAATTTTGGCATTTTACACATTTTTTGTTGTTGAAATTTTGGAGTTTTTGAATTTTTGAATTTTGGACTTTTGAAATTTGGGAATGTAGGAATTTGGGAATTTATGAATTTATGATTTTGGGAATTTGGGGAATTTGAATTTTGGAAATTCGTAGTTTTGTTTTTGAAGTTTTTAGTTTTTTTAAAGTTCTTAAAGTTATATTTTTTTAAGTATTGAAAGTTTTCGAAGTTTTAATTTGTAAAGTTTTTAAAATTTTCAGTTTTTTTTTAATTTGTAGTTTTTAAAATTTTCAAGTTAAGTTTTTAGAGTTTTTTTTAAAGTTTTTAAAGTTTTCAGTTATAAGTTTTAAGTTTCAAAAGTTTTAGAACCTTTAAGCTTTAAGTTTTCGAAGTTTTCAGTTTTCGAAGTTTGAAGTTTTTTAAAGTTCTTTGAAAAAGTTTTAAAAGTTTTAAATGTTTTTAGAAGTTGTAAGTTTTTAATAGTTTAAAGTATTTAAAGGTTTTAAGAGTTTTAAGTCTCTTAAGTTTTAAAAGTTTTTAGTCAGCTGTAACAGAGTATGGTAATCACATCGGAAAAGAAAACAAAATATGTTTAATATAATTGCGTGTGTTTCGAATGAAAATAATATTTGAAGTTCATTGTTACATCAATTTTATTGGAAAAATGCCTATAAACACTATTTTAATGATACATCACAATAAGTCAGCTGTAAAAGAGTTTCCATTCAGGCGGGAAAATTCGAATCCCTCTGGTTTCTGCGTCGCGTTTGTATTCTGAATGGTGTAACATGCAATGGTGGCCGTTCGGGAGAAGTACCCTGGGGGCAAAGGTACAAACGCTGCCATTTTGTTGGTCACGTGTTTTAAATGAAGGGTTTCCTTCATATTGTTCTTGTTGTTAACCAGTGGGTTGGGGATCCCAAGAGAGTTTATTTACGGTTTACTATAGCATGTAAACCGTAGGAAATTCTTTCACTGCAACCCATTGTTCGACCTGCTCTACAATTATGCTATCTCAGTTAAACACACCATGTTAAAGGTGAACTATTCCCCTTAATGGTGCTCTTTGGGTGCAAATAAAGTGTATGATATAATTCCATACAGCATACCATCAGTATCATGTAAAACGCAAGTTTCCAGTCCGCCGCCAGCGACTAGCTGGTGACTCTCTGAAGCCTGAGTGTCCGGTTAGGGACAGTGCAGTATGTGTGGGAAGAGCGAGAGTTTACCTCGCAGCAGGCGGGCCATGTCGGCGTTGTCGGCGCCGTGCGAGCGCCAGGCCATGTGGAGTCGCTGGCAGGGCGAGACGGAGGTCAGCAGGGTCAGCGTCAGCTGCACGCGCGTCAACACCATCAGACGCAGAGCAGCAGGCTGGCAAACAACAGAACGTACTCGCGTCAATTCAACATAGATGACGGATTTGCTAGCGATCAAACAGATCAGTGCAATTGGTCATGTGCACCCGGACTGTGCGAATTAAATAGTTTGGCTAACTATGCTCAACGAACAGCAGGCAGCCAGTCCGTAAGTATCCCAAGTTAACACGCGTCGCAAGGGCTCACCTAGCGCTAGCTGAACTGATGAGTCGATAACCCGTCAAACTAACATATCAATATTAGCATTTGGGACCGCAAGACATTGCAATGTACCACCTTTCAATTTTAACCAAGGGCGGATTCAGGATATTTTAGGAGGGGTGGCCGCAGGCCAATTTAGGGGGCGCCTTCCAAAGAAAGGGCGCCGTCACTGACCGAAAGGGCGCCATCACTGGCCGGAAGGGCGCAGTCAATAGCCGAAAGGGCGCCGTCAATGGCCGAAAGGGCGCCGTCAATGGCCGAAACGGCGCCGTAACTGGCCGTAAGGGAACCGTCACTGGCCGGAAGGGCGCCTCGGGCCAAAAGGACCAGGTCATGACCTGTATGACCTGATACTCGGTAAGTTACTTTCAACAGGGCGTCCACGCGGTCCATAGGGACGTTGCCTGCTGGCAGATAGGCAAACTGGCAGATAGGCAGACACGTGAGGAAATTGAATGCTAGCGTACTTGATAGTTCACAATTCCTAAAACTATTAGCATTTAACATTACATTGATTATGCTGGATGACATTGACCGAATACACATAAGAACTAAAGAAACAAACAAACAGCAAAACCGTACAACTGCCCTGCTCTACAGCACTGCACCGCATGCGGTCCCCGAGCCTGGCGCCAACTGGCTGCCCCGCTCTGGCCAGCCGATTCCGTGTGCTCAGCCGGCCCAGCGCCGCGGGCGCTGACCCGGTGACCTCGCCCAGTCACAGTCGGTCGTTGCGACACCGACCGTCAAGCACTGGAGCGCGGTATTAATTACTACACGGTAATGGATAGCAATATGAAATTGTTACATAACACATGTAATAAAGGGACGTGGATTAACGCATACGTCCAATTAATATATCTGCGCAGTTATTTGCCCCTACTTACATATAATAGTTGCTCCGAAGTTCCCGTTTTCTGGTCACACTTGTAACCAATAATCTTGTCTGCTAGAGATGCAAGATTCTGGTCCAGCGTCCCAGCGCTTAGACCAGAACTGGTCACGGCCGTGGCTGAAGCTGTGACTGGCCAGGCCAGCGCCATAGGGTTAGCATTGCAGCGCCGTGACTAAAGCTGTGACTTGCCAGCACATTCCGTGGCCGTGACTAGGCTGTGACCAAAGCTTTAGGATTTTCTGCACCTCTATTGTCTGCACAGAGTACGAATTCGAATCGATCTTCGATGCCTATGCACCTTCAAAACGCGCTTTAAAAAGTAATGTAGCACGACCAACATGGCGGCGAAAGATCGTTTACGCAATATAGTTGACATAGACGCATTCATACAAACTGTTTCAACATTCATCCGCGCCGTGCTGGTGCTCGGCGCCACCTTCGCCGTGCCGGGGGGGGGGGGGGGGGGGGGATTTCGACGCCCCCTCGAACTCGGCTCCTATGGGACGTAGACAAAAACCGAATAACCTTTCGAAAGCTCGTCAAAAATCACTTGAGACTATTTCGCTCATTGTTTGGCTCAGGTCAATATTGAGGTCACCAGACCCAGAGGTCATCCGTCATCAAAGGTCAGATTTTCCAGTTTAAGGACATCGCTCCAGAAACCCCAAAATATCTCGGAAACTACGATAGCTAGGAACAAACGAGAAAAAAACAATCGAAAGCTCTTGCAATATGCAAATCCTGTGGTGTCCTCAAATGTTAGCTCAGGTTAATAGTTTAGGCTCCAGAGGTCATCAAAGGTCAACAAGGCTATTTTTGGCCAAAAGTTGTTCGGAAATAACTTTTTACCTAATAAAGATAAGGCAATCATTTTGACGTCATCGTGTTCGTCTCATCAAGGCTCTTTGAATCCTATTCATGTTGACCAGTTTAGGTCAACTTATAAATTGAACCTCAGGTCAAGGTCAAGTGGTGACCCAAGTAGGTCATGTTGCATATTGGGAGACGTGTATCGACGAGACAAACACACAGGTGCCAGTTTCATTTATCTTCATTCTATAGAGAGTTATTGACAACAAAGTGTTGGTGACATCAGATGACCTCGGCTGACCCTGTAGGGGGTCAGTGAACACAAATTGCACCTGGATTATCAATAATAGCCTATGATAACATGATCCAGAAGGAATTATGTTAGCATTGGCTAATACCGATATCATGCGTATCCTCGGAATAGGAAGCATTTCAATATTTCCCCATTGACTTATATTGGGGAGGTCACGAAATTGCTAGGCCATCGATAAACACAATCCTACAATTCGAATGTTCTACAATGTCCCTTTAAAGGGAGATAATGACCTTTTGATTTTGTTAGCAACACTTTCTTTGGCTACCGTTATGGTATTAAAATGATGTGATCTAAATTTAAGAATTAAATACAATTATTCCCTAATTCAAAGTTGGAAGTTTGGGAAAATTTATGATCGGTATTTTCCCTACACTATTGGAAAGCGCAACATCTGGCGCTTTTGTGTCAATCTGTTCAACGTTGTTGAATGGGCACTTATAAACAAATCGCCGACACTAAATAGGTTGCCATGGGGGGCCAACCTAAACTGCCGATTTCAATGCACTTTTTTAAAATGATTGTTGATTGTTCATAAAAGTTTGGCACATATTCGCAAAAGATAGAATGCAGGAAACATATTGCATACCTTCATGATAAATAACAATGCGTAGGGAGGCTAATTTACTGATGTCGTTACCGAGTGCTTGCTGATTATAAGCGTGGAACGCTTATCAACTATGAATTGAAATATCTCGCGGTAGGAATTGTTATATGCAAAATGTGATGAATTTACAATATATTTTGGTCTCGTCTATCGATTTCAGGTGCTAACTCCATTTTTGTGGAAAAAGGTCATTATCTCCCTTTAAGGGGACCAAATCGGACCAAAACCACCAAAAAACGTTGCAGGCAAGCCCATGTTCCGAGGCTATGGAACCGATCTGCATGATTTTTTCCCCATTCGATCCGGCGTGGTCCAAAACGATGCCCTTTTGCGTTTTATACAGATTGGCTTACTCTAAGTGTACCAAATTGGACCAAAACCACCAAAAACCGTTGCAGGCAAGCCCATGCTCCGAGGCTATGGAACCGATCTGCATGATTTTTTTCCACATTCAGTCCGACGTGGTCTAAAATGGTACCGTTTTGCGTTTTATCCAGATTGGTTAATTCCAAGTAGACCAAATTGGACCAAAACCACCGAAACCAGTTGTAGGCAAGCCCATACTCCGAGGCTATCAAACCGATCTGCATGATTTCTTCACCATTCGATCCGGCGTGGTTCAAAACGGTGCCGTTTTGCGTTTTATACAGAATGGTTTACTCTAAGTGGACCAAATTGGACAAAAACCACCAACAACTGTTGTAGGCAATCCCATGCTCCGAGGCTTATCTGCGTGATTTCTTCACCATTCGATCCGGCGTGGTCCAAAACGGCTCCCTTTTGCGCTTTATCCAGATTGGTTCACTCTAAGTGGACCAAATTGGGTCAAAACCACCAAAAACCGATGCCATTGGTATGGAGCTGTCCGCTCCGGAGCCATGCTACTAAAAAATATGAAGGTGAAGAAAAAAAAACATAAAAACTCTCAATTCTTTGAGCACATCACCCTATAATTGGGGCTGTTCCAGCGCCCTCACCCGGATTAGGTTGAGGCCTTATTTTCTCCACTGGCCATTCCCGCGCCTCAACTAAAATCGGTTGAGCCTCCACCAACCTCAACCGGATGAGCAAAATCTCAACCGCTCATCGAGCGGATGAGAGCGGGCAAAGCCGGATTACGGCAGCTATGGCGCACCAGTGACAAACCTTTGTAAACATTTTTCGGCGCCATTCGCGAAGAGCAGTGTGGACAGTTTTTGCATGGATTCCATTGTTGTTTAGATCTATGTTAAAGGCACGGTGGATAAAAATACCTCAACACATTTCGGACACGCACGGTAAAACGCAAAACTGCGAAGAATAAAATAATGTCGGCCGCACACTGCGTCATTCGGCGCGCGATATAGCGGAATAAAGCTGGTCCGGACGAGCTTTGTCTGTGCTTAACACCGCGGAACCGCAGAATGTCGCAGTGATATCGCTCGCCGAATCGCCCAGTGTGCGGCTCGCATTACAGCGGAGACCGTGACCGTGACCGTGAATTCGCACCCAAACAAATGATGGTCAACAGCTGATAATTCCACCGAGTCTCTACCGCTCGTTTCCGCGCGCCGCTCCACCGTACCTCCACCAGGCACGCCTCAACCTATTCCGGGTGAGGGCGCTGGAACAGCCCCATTGCTCTTGACTCAACGGTCTGGCATCGTACTTCGTTTTACATTATATATTACGATTCCACGACTCCCTATGTTAATTCAAAGGGAGTTTCGGCGCGTGCAAAAAAGTTAAGGTCCAAAAAAGCTCCGAGCCCCCCGGAGTGGTTGCACGTGAGATTGCTTGGTCACGTGATTTGTTCATGTCACAACCTTACTTATATACACCTTGGTTTACCGTACCTAACTAGCAAAAAGTTAAACATAAAGTTAGTATCCATAACAGATCACAAAATTAAAATAATATATAACGGTCTATTATTAATAGTTTGTCACTGATGTCCCAATACAGGCAGATCCAGAGCAGCAAGTAGTTGCTTTTTTGAAGAGCCAAACCCTACTTGAGGTCACACACAAATCACAATACCAGAGTCATTAGATTTAACTCCCTTATTGTTATTAACAACTGATTTGAAACAAACTTTCCCAAGTGAAGGACCTTGGATTTTCTTTTTTATCTTGAAATGTGTAGATTCTGTAGATTCTACGCATTTCAGGAGAGTGGGTAGCGCAAATAACTGTTTCACTCACTTGTTGAGGTTCCTATCACTCTCTATAAGGTCTCAGGAGGGCAAAGGATGGTACTGAGGAACCCACACACACAAGACACCAGGATGTAAGCCCACAAATAATGAGCTCAGATGCAAGTTGCAACAGTCAAAACATAGACAGGTCAAAATGCCAGACTTTTCATGTTATTGGCATTCATCAGTGGTCAGTATAATCCACATTGCCAAAAGCATGAACAGTCTGACATTTTGACATTCTGTCAATATGGTTGTTTACCCTAAATTGCCATGATCAGGCATTTCAAAATACCAGACTTCTCACTACTGGTGGCACAGACAATACTGACATACTACAGCATCAATGCATTGCTAATATTGGACTGTGGTTTAAATCCCTCAGAAGGGCCTTTGAGAAAAGTGGACCTGGCAGCCAAACTCCTTGGAACAGGGTAAGAGTTTGGCCCCAAGACAGTGGCAACTGGCATCACCACACAATTTTGAGTGGGGGGCCAGCCTGGGGTTTGGGGGCAGACTCATAGGGCTTGTTAAAATCCTGTGAATCTGGGGGCCAGACTAGTGTCCTAGCATTGCAAAATTTGGGTGGAAAACGACATCCTATGGATGCTATTTTTCCACTGCTTTTCCTGAGTTTCCTGTGAATTTTCCACTCCTTATTCTTTTAATGTATTGGATAATTGGAACCCTGATACTGATTTATGGATGTAATGATAGGGAAAACCTGAGGATTGAAAGACAGGTAAGAATTGGCATAGGTAATAACTAATTTTGGTGAGCAGGTAATTCAGTTGGGCAATCTGCAGGGAGGCAATATAAATACTGATCAATCAATATTCAGATTGTGACATCTAAATGGGCGGAGCAATGCCCTTAAAAGGAAAATAAATACAAATGTATATAAACTTTCTGACATGTTCATCTTTAAACACATCATGGTACAAAAAGTGACCATCACAGTATATTTTTTTCCCTAGCGAAAGAGCAAGGTCATTTCTTCAGCTACAGTATCTCAGAGCAAACCTGCATACATTTTGTCAGATATGGCTTGATATGAAAAGACCACCTCTAAATCAATGTTGAAGTCATTTTGTTTATGCCCTTTGTATTATTAACAGGAAATGTTTCGTTTATTTTGTTGTTTATTTTTCCAAATAAAATTTAAATATGCTTCTTTTCTTTTATGCCCAAACAATATTTGCTAGAAAAATATTTATTTATTTTAATCTTAAAGTGCAATCCAAATTTTGATTAGCCAGCTGGTGAGGCAATCTAAAATTAGATTGTTCCACAGCTGGGGCGCCACCGGGTCAGTGCTTATAATCTATATTTTGATTGCTGCGTTCCCGTGATAAACAACCATACACAATTTTCCCAGAGTTGTTTCAGTGGGTGAGAGGTAGCTTGAGATGTCTTCTGTCGTTTCTGAAACTGTGGTGTGCTTTAGTTGCTCCTGAACCACCATACAGCCAATTCAGTGAGGGGCTGCAAGCATGCCCAAATATGGTCATACAAATATAAATATTGATTGATCAATATTTAGATTGCCTCCCTGCAGTTTGCCCAACTGAATTGGGTATTGATACAACCTATTGATATGATAAAGCTTACATATGTTTTTGGGTTGAATTTTTTCCACCCAATATGCTTATTTATAGCCATAATTTTTCACTCAGCACCCCAGCTCCAAAGCAATCCCAAGGACCCTGGGCTGGACTCCGGCCAAAGCGATCCTGTGGGGGCCCAGTCCCTCCTGGTGATGACACCCCTTGCACTGCCCCAAGAGGATATCCGATATGGTGCTTTGTTGACAAACTAAACCACACTACATCGCTAATAGCATGAATTTGTACATGTCTGGCAATTGGGTCTTGACCTTTACCCACCATGCTGATGCCCCCTTCTGCCTTTTTGCTTTATCAGCCCGAGTCACAATCATCACAAACAAATCCTACTCACCCTCAGCAGTGAGAAACGTGTCCAAAAATGGGGTCTGGTACTATTTTACTTTAAGCCCAACACCAGCTACAGACATAAATTGTGGTTTCACTGGTTTATACAGCCTTGGTTTTACTGCAAATCACCCAGCAAATCACTCCATTTTTATTTAGATTTTGTGTTGAGATTCATGGTCAATCTTGGGTATTTAGGCAACCCGACTAGCGATTTTCCTACAACGTTCAAGTGACGTCACTGGAGTATAAGTTTCGCTGCGAGGAGACACTTTTTCACACATGTGGTCCAGGGATATTGGCGGAAGAGTGTTACGTTACGTCATATTTACTTCTGACATTTTTTGTCCTTCTGTTGTCGATAATCTAATGGTAAAATTCCTGACAAGTTGTCACCCGGCCAATAAACACGATAAAAAGGTGATAATTTTGTAAAAGACTCGATCTTAACAGGCAACACAGCTTGGTGATCCAACAACAAAGATTCTTCTGATTGGTCAAAATCATTGACATTTTTGCTTTCAGCGCTTATGAACACTTTATGGTATGCAAAGACATAAATGCCGCATGTGTAACATTTGCGGTTTTTGGCTGACTCCGATACCGCTGACGCTCAATGAGGCGGCCGCACACTAGGCCATTCGGCGCGCGATATACTGCGACATTCCGCCTCGGAAAATCGCGTCGATACCGGTGAATATCGTCCTTGTTCCGGCGGATTCGGCGCTGTCTGCTCGCGAGATTCCGCTCCGCCGACCTACAGCATGTCGCAACCTGTGCCTACAGCCTGTCACAAGGTAAATTAATGATGGCCATTTTTCGACGAAGATGTAAATTTAGAGCCACGAAACTTTTCCATAATAAATTTCACAGTGGCAAGAGCATGCTGTGCAAAATGTGCACCTCTGTCTTGCATAGATTCGCCACTGTAGCCTGATCAATTTTGTTGTTAGCGGCTCCGCGGCGTTCAGTCGCCGAAAAAAGCTCGTTTGAATCAGCTTTTTTCCGCCGGTCCGCAGATGGCCGGCCGACGACATTCGTCCGCGATTTTTGACGTTTCGGCTGACGCGAAGGCGGAATGTCGCTTAAGATGCGCGGAAAGTCGCAGCGATATCGTGACCTCCGTGCGCCGAATGGCCTAGTGAGCGGCCGCCTTTAGCCTGATCAATTTTGTTGTTCGCGGCTCCGCGGCGCGGCGTTCAGTCGCGGAAAAAAGCTCGTTCGAATCAGCTTTTTTCCGCCGGTCCGCAGATGGCCGGCCGACGACATTCGTCCGCGATTTTTGAAGTTTCGGCTGACGCGAAGGCGGAAAGTCGCTTAAGATGCGCGGAAAGTCGTATGTGCGGTGCCCATATGGACCGCTAGATGTAACGTGAGCAAACGCGCGGAAACGGGAGAGAGCGGCGGATAACCGAAGCGCAGTCAGCTGACACTTTACGACTTCTGGCGGTGGATATGGGGACCGGCGATTTGACGCGTTTTCGGGGTGGCGCTTTCGTGCGGTTTGGTGACGTTCTCACACCATTTTGTTCGCGTATGCAGAACGTGGAGAGGTGCGCAGAAGTTGGACAATGTTGAACTTTCTTGTCCGTTATTGTCGGTTCCATCTGTCCTGCTGTTGGAAGTGAAGTTTCCTGTTTGTATTTTCTTCTACATAATCGAGTTGGGTACATTTGGTTATTTGAGTTTGATTTGAATGTTGAAGGTTAATTCAAATTTGAATATGGTTGAAGCCAAACATTTGCTTCTGATGAATCAGAATCCTGATGCTATTCCAATGGCTCATGCTCAATTTGATTATTTTAATATAATTTACCTATAGGTTAATTAAATAAATTCAGACTGGTTATTGATTCAACTTTTTTAGAACGATTCAATCATGATTCATTTAGGAATTTGAATGATTCAATCACTGTTTGATTCACAGATACTAGCTGAACATGAATGCATGCTCTTCGCCATTATCAACATGTGGTATGTTTGCTAACTCTGTATGTTTCGTTATTGCAGAGAGTAGCCTCATTCAATAAACCAGATATGAAGAAAGTGATTGGTTTAGAAATGCCTACTCAGCTATGAGGCAACTCTCAAGATATTTGTGAACTTGTGATCAAGGCCGTAACGTCCTTTGGCAGCCATGGCTTCCCCTGCTCCACCTGCACAATCTGCTGTCCAGTTGCAGTGCCCTTGGCCCAACTGTGAGTACCAGACTCCTGAGCTTGAGGGGTGCGTCGCAATTCAGCTGCTACAGATGCACCAAGCGGCCACACACCCCATCTCTGCTGCTGCCCCACCTGAAAGGGCCAAACTGCCCACGTTGGAAGTATCCGCAGATGGTGCTGTCACAATAACTGCACTGGGGGTCTTCAAGCAGCAAATCGCGACATACAAACGGAGGGCTGGTATCTCTGGAGATGACCCTGACACCATCCTCCAGGCACTGCCTCCACCTGCGTACAGCCTCATGTACGCCCGGTTTGGTGCCACACTGACCACATTGAGCGAGTCCCAACTCCTCACACACATCTCTGACCTGATGGTGCGCCCAGAAAACCGCTTGGCCCACATACTGAAGCTTCAGCGCCTGAAACAAGACCCTGGTCAGCCTGTGGCCCAGTTTGCAGCCAAGCTGCGTGAGGTGGCCCGCCAGTGTGAACTGTTGGTCGCATGCAGTTGTGATCGCCAGGTCAGCTTTGAGGAGGAAATGGTGCTATTTCAGTTCCTCTCTGGCTTGAGCGATGCGGAGGTACAGTCGGAGCTGCTGACCCACACTCCCCTCACCCTCGCCGCCGCCGAGCAATACGTTGTGACGAAGGAGACGGCCAAGCGCAGTCAGCAGGCGATGCAGAGCGAGGAGCTGGGGCGCATCCGCTCCTCCTACCAGAAGATGAAGCTCGCTGGATCCCGCGCCAGTGCCCCAGCAGCACCGTCCAGTGGCCAAGTGGCCAACGAGCTCTGCCGCAACTGTGGTGAGGCCGCTCACACCCACCGCCAGCAGTGTAAGGCGTTCCACCACATGTGCACGTGTGGCCGCCGTGGCCACCTGCCAGCCCTCTGCCGAAGCAAGGACCGGCCCCGGCAGCCCGCCCGCCGGGAGGCGACGGAGGAGATCGGCGCCACTCTCTTGGAGCTGAGCTCCAAGTTCGTCCTGGCGCCAGACCGCGGCTCCATCGCAGAAGCTGGCCCGAAGTCCAACCGCCTGCCTGTTCAGGTACAGGCTGATGTAGCCAGCCTACCCCAGGCCAGCCGCACCCGCAGCACCGTGCAAGTCCCGCCTCCAGTCATGTGCGTGGCCATCGCTGACACGGGTGCCACGGTAACCTGCTGTGGTCCAAGCACTCAGCGCACTGGGGGTGGAGCGTTCGTCACTGATGCCTTCGGACATCGCTCTCTCCGCCGCTAACCGTGCGCAGCTGACTGTTTGGGGTGCTCTCCCGGTAACCATCCAGGTTAGTTCTGGGAATCGAACGGCGTCCACGCTGGAAGTTATGTATGTCGCAGAGGAACTATCGGGCATGTACTTTTCTGCGCGTGCCCTTCAGGCACTGGGCTCGATCTCGGCGGAGTTCCCCTACCCGCCCTCCGGTACTGCGGGGACCGTCTCCGCCCTCGACACCACGCAGTCTGCTCCTGTCGTAACCAGCCTGGCCCCTTGTGGCTGCCCTCGCCGTACACCGGCCCCCGACCCTCCCCCCGTCCCAGAGGGCCTCACTGACGCGGACATCCCTGCCCTGAAGCAGCTGCTTCTGGACCATTATGCATCATCTACGTTTAACACTTGCTGCCACCAACCCCTTCCCCTTATGCACGGACCGCCCTTGGAATTCGCCCTAAAACCTGGCACAGTCCCGCACGCCGTCTACACACCGGCGGTCGTCCCGCTTCACTGGGAGGAGAAGGTCCGCCGCGACCTGGACCGAGACATCGCCATGGGGGTGTTGGAAAGGGTGGACGTCAACGAACCAGTCACATGGTGCTCACGGATGGTGGTGACCCGGAAACACAACGGCGAACCCCGCCGAACCATAAACTTCCAGTCCCTCAACGAGGCCAGCATCCGCCAGACCCACCCAACCATGCCTCCCTTCCAGAAAGTGATGTCCATCCCCGCCGCTCAGTGGAAAACCACCACCGATGCCTTCAACGGCTATCACTCTGTCGCCATACGCGAATCGGACAGACACTTGACGACCTTCCTGACACCTTGGGGCAGGTATCGCTACAAAACTGTTCCTCAGGGGTACAAGGTCTCGGGAGACGCCTTCACGCACCGGTTTGATCGTGTCACTCTGAACGTGAAATCCTGTGATCGAGTGGTCGACGACTCCATCCTGTATCAGCCCACCATCCGAGACATGTTCCAGCACACGGCTGAGTATCTGACGCTCTGTGGCAAGAACGGCATCCTCCAGAATCGCGACAAGTTCGTGTTCTGTGAGAAGACGGTGGACTGGGCCGGCTTCCGTCTTGGTTCTGAGGGCGTCCGACCGCTGCCGTCACACACGGAGGCCATCCGCTCCTTCCCGACGCCAACTTCAGTGACTGACCTACGATCATTCAGGGCTCTGGTAAACCAGGTGTCGGTCTTCTACGCGACCCAACCCAGACTCCTGCCATTCCGGGCACTCCTGAAGAAGGAATGTCCCTGGTACTGGGACGAGACACTCGATCAGCTGTTCCAGGACACAAAAGAGGTCATCGCCCGTGAGGTAGAGCAGGGCATCCAGTCGTTTGACCGTACCAAGACAACCTGCCTCCTCACAGACTGGTGCAAAACTGGGCTTGGACATGTCCTCATGCAGAAGCACTGCACCTGCACGGAACTGAGGCCCACATGCTGTCCGGCTGGATGGCGTGTGTGTGGCGTGGACAAACTGGTGCGACAAACTGGTGGTGGGGACCGATCACAAACCCCTACTCGGCATCTTCGGAGACCGCTCGTTGGAAGGCATCGACAACCCTCGGCTGCGACGCCTCAAAGAAAAGAGCTTCGGGTGGTCATTCCAACTGTTCCACGTGCCGGGTCGTCTTCATGGCGGCCCTGACGCTCTATCCAGATACGGTGTGAGGGATCCACAAGTGGCTCAACTCGAGTCACAGCTCGGGGCACCGCCTGCAGTGGGTGATGACCACTCTGCGCACCACCTTTTCTCCCTGATGGCCCGCCCCCAAGATCCAGGTGACGAGGATGACGTTGATATCCTGTGTTCGGTATCGCCAGCGCTCCAGCCGATCGACTGGTCAACCATATCTCGGGCATCCGCTCAAGACAGCATCATCTGCCAGGCAGTCCAGATGGCGAACACCACATTCCCTACCTCCCCTGATGAGCTCCCTCCCCCGCTCCGGGCCCTGTGGCGCATTCGTCACGATCTCAGCACCTCGGGATCAGTGCTCCTCTATCAGGACCGACCTATCATCCCTGAGGCGCTCCGAAACCGCGTGCTGGACACGCTTCATGCCGCCCACCAAGGGGTCACTGGGATGCGGCTCCGTGCTGAGCGCTCTGTGTTCTGGCTAAACATGTCCCAGGACATTGAAGCCACCAGGCAGCGGTGTCTGACATGTAACCGTCATGCCCCCTCTCAAGCCGCCATGCCGCCCATCCCGCCAGTCGT
The DNA here is from genome assembly GCA_036785665.1 of Chirona hameri. Taxonomy (NCBI): domain Eukaryota; kingdom Metazoa; phylum Arthropoda; class Thecostraca; order Balanomorpha; family Balanidae; genus Chirona; species Chirona hameri. Next base: position 129,866 of record JAXIVJ010000399.1, read on the forward strand.
TCCTGAATACCCTTTCCAACACGTCGCCGCAGACTACTTCACGTACATGGGGCACACCTACGGAGTCATTGTCGATCGGTTCAGCAACTGGTTCCAAATCTGGCGTGGTCTGAGCCTCACAGATGTCCTCACGGACCTCTGCCGTGGATTGGGTGTCCCGGAGACGCTCACCAGTGATGGTGGGCCCTAGTTCATGGCCCAAGAGGTCCAGAACTTCCTTGACCAACACGGCATCCACCACCGCCTCACGTCTGTCGCATTCCCGCATGCTAACTGTCGGGCCGAGGTCGCTGTGAAAACGGCGAAACGCCTCATCCGGGACAACGTCGCTGCTGATGGGGGTCTCGACTCGCTGAAGCTGACTCGTGCGCTCCTGCAACATCGCAATACTCCCGACAGAGACATGGGCCTGTCTCCGGCGGAGCTGGTTCTGGAGAGGCAGTTGCGAGACTTCCTCCCAGGGCTCCCGCTCCCACCTCCTCTGCGGACCCACACCGATTTCAGCCGAACGTGGCAAGATGTCGCCCATTGGAGGGAAAAAGCGCTAGGCAAACGTGCTTCTCGTGACCACGAACGCCTGACTGCACACACCAAGAACCTCCCGCCACTCCAAGTTGGTCAGTTTGTCTTGGTGCAGAACCAGTCGGGTAACCACCCACGCAACTGGGACCGCCGAGGCGCGGTGGTGGCCGTTTTGCCATTTCGGCAGTACCGGATCATGCTCGATGGTTCCCGGCGGCTCACTCTCCGAAATCGAAAGTTCCTGCGTGCCTTCACACCCATCGTCCCATCCACCCAACACGTGCCTGCTCCCGTGGCCAGCCCCTCCCTCCCCATGCAAAGCCGTCCTGTGCCGACGCCCTCTCACCCGTCGACTGGAATGTCGGTGACTGACTCTCATGACCCCATGTCGATCCCTCAGCCTTCACTGTCGACCACGTGTGCACGCTCCACAGCCCCACCCTCTGTGCTTCCAACACAGCCGCCGCTGGACGGTGACGACTCGACCGCGCCACCGTCCCTCCCCCCAATGAGTCACAGTGCCGCCACGGGTCGCGACTGCGAGGACCGCTCATCACCTCCGCATTCGCCCCATCCCCCGTTGAACCTCCCACCGGCAACGCCCTCACCTCTCCGCCGCTCTGCTTTGGTCGCTTCGCGTCCCCAACAGTCGCGTCCGAGTTCCCTAGTTACCCCTACGTCGGCTCGGGAACTGCCATCATCTTCGCGGGGCCGTAGGCGCTTCGCGCGTGACATCCTGGACTTGTAGTAACACATGTGTTTGCTTGTGGTGCGCTTTGTATCATGAAAGCGTGTGCAACTGCCTTTCCCACCGGACCTGTATGAATATGTTTTCGTCGTCGCGTTACCATTGGTATTATAGAATGTTTGTGTTCACTGCGCAATGATCACTGGATCGACACCCATTGTAGGTACTGTTCGACTTTCTGGTGACTCAGCAGTACATTCATTTTGCCTTCAAGCTTCCGCAACATGACCTTGTGCTTAGGCACTCGTTTCCGTGGGGGCCTAGCTGAACATGAATGCATGCTCTTCGCCATTATCATAAAGACATAAATAAAAGAAAAGTGCAACAAAGAGCCTCTTGGGCCCATCCGAGGTTGCACCCCCCCCCCCCCCATCCCCCCCCCCCCCTCCACCAGTCTCGCCCCTTCAAATCACCTTACTCTACCTGCATAAAAGAAGGCTAATCCCACGAGTATTTATGAACTAATCCCTTCTCTGTAAAGTATTTATCTAATCTAATTTTGAAGGAAGCAAGTGTCACTGCATCAGCGACATCCCCTGGTAGCATATTCCAATGTCCTACAACCCTTCTACTGAAAAATGACTGTCGTAGCCTAGTCCTACTTTGTTTCATAATGAGTGTATGCTGATGACCTCTACCTCGATTTTCCCTATTGAACTCAAACATACCCTTTAAATATCCAGAATGCTGACTATTTACAAATTTGAAGACTTCAATTAGATCTCCTCTTAGCCTTCTATATCTAAGTGAAAACATACCCAATTTCCTTAATCTATCTTCATAAGGTAAACTACCAAGACAATTAATCATTTTTGTTGCCCTTTTTTGAACTCTTTCTAACAACCAGCAATCTTTCTCATATGTTGGAGACCAGGCTTGTACACAATACTCCAAATGTGGTCTAACGTATGCACAATACAGTTTTGTTATTACCTTTTCACTCTTGTAGGAAACATTTCTGTTAATGGCCCCTAGCATTCTAAGTGCCTTTTTCCTAGCTTCTACAACCTGGTCTGACGCTGATAGTCTATTGTTTACCACGACACCTAAATCTCTTTCCTTTTCAATCTGCTCCATTTTCTGCCCACCCATTTCATACCTATGTTTACTGCTAACCCGTCCAGCGTGCATAATCTTACATTTACTCAAATTGAATTTCATACATGTGATATGTTTGCTAACTCTGTATGTTTCGTTATTGCAGAGAGTTGCCTCATTCAATAAACCAGATATGAAGAAAGTGATTGGTTTAGAAATGCCTACTCAGCTAGATACAATTTTGAGAATTGATTCCTTCCGATTCAAAGAATCAAAACAAATATTTTAATCGATTCACGTTTGATTCAACATTTAAATATATGATGTGAATTTGTCAAATCAATACAAATATTAACATGCCTATGTATGATCATTAAAACATTGTTACAGAAATAGTATTTTAGTATAAATTAATGTAGCCACTGGGACTGCATGTATTTGCACAATTTACCAGTGTACTTGTATTGTTAAAAATCGTTAAATATTTTGATTCAATCAGCCTTGATTTGATGCGGGTTTTGATTCAATCACGATTCACGAATCAAAAGATCTGGTCGTGGATCAATAATTTTTGATGATTCAATGAATTTTGATTGAACGATTCCAATCGATTCAATCAGTGTCAAATCAACACACTGTCTGATATTGATATTGCAAGGCAACTTCATTAAAACAGGTCACACTTTTCACTTCATGCTACATTTTCATAAACAATTTGCCATTTTAAAACTGTTACCCCCCCCCCAATTAATGTGCATTTCAATACCTTACACCAGTTCCCACCCACTTGTTTTCAGATGATCAAGAGCAGGATGAACTCCAAATTGAAATGGTACACACACAAATATGAATGGCGCAAGGCGCGCCCCAGCGCGAGTGCGAGATTCAGGAGGACTTATTCATGCGAGCTTATTGTTGCGGGAGCGCACACTGAAACTCAAACGTCTTCTCGTACTCTGTATTGGGCGTACACAATGATAACAGCCCGTCGCCGTGACCGTCCTCGCCCGACTCCTCGCCGCGCCGCTCCCCGCTCCGCTCCGCTCCGGCCCACCGCCAGAGGCGGGTCACGTGACCCGGTGTCGGGTCAGCGGCCAAGGGCGGCCAGGCACGCGGCGCCCGGCGGTGCCAGGCAGCCGCCGCCCGTAACACCCCTCCCCCCTTAAACGAAACATGGCTCTTATTAGGGCAGTACACTGATACAGTGCAAAACACCAACTCAATGAACAGCACCGGAACACCCTCGTACTCCCCAACCTCCACCAAACTAACAATAGCACACACGTAACAAAAACACATCCGAGGCGGCCTCCAACCGTGCGACACCTACTCCTCTCCGAGTCTCAGCCAGCCTGGCAGCCACGGCAAGAGACGCTGGTAGCCTAAGCCGCTGAGGTGCACTTCATCCCTGGTGAAGAACTCTGGTACCAGATGGTACGTCCGCCGCCGACCCTCCCGACGACAGAGGCGGCGGCCCAGCGGGATAAATTCCGCCCCCGTCGCTCGGCCCAGTTCGCAGAGAGCCCTCTCCAGCCAGAAGGCCGGCGTGCTTTCCCACATTCGCCCCCTGTCATGAGACGGTCGGGGCGTCGTGCCCAGCACAGTTACCCCTACCCCCAGCTCCTTGATCCTGTTTACGGCTTCATTAAGCCGTGTCACTGTGGCCAGGGCAGTGGGCACATCGAAGCTGGCGCCCCTGGGGTAGACGTCATTGCCCCCGAGCCACAAAATGATCTGCGCTCCGGCACGGTCGCTGGCGTCTATCCTCTCCAACCACTCCATCACCCACGACAGGCCCACACCCACCCAACGTTGGAGTGTGAATCCAGGAACCGCCCGGGTCGACAGCCGCCAAGGGAGGCCACACCGAAAGCCCGCCCTGCTCACCATCGAATCCCCGATGAACAGCACGGCGGACCCCGGCGGACCAACCTCCGGCATACCGCCGGACCCCTTAGCTGCATCATCCCCGGACGGGACCGGCAACACATAGGCGACCTGGCCTCACGCCACAGGCTCCTCTCCTTCGTCTCCTACCTCCTCCATTGTTCCCAGCCGCCACTCGTCATCGCGGAGAAGCTCGCGCAGAATGTCAGCTGGGTCACCTTCCGTCGGGATCTCCGCCAGGGCGACGTCCGTTGGTGACTGAGGCTGCGGGTAGTCTACCTCGGCAGAAGGTGCAGCCGCTGCCGGCGGTGTTGCCACCACCGAGCCGCTCCCCCTCAGTTCCGTTATGGCGTTGCGGAGCTCCTTGGTTTCCAGCTCTCTCCTCGTCCTCTCCTCGTTGAGCGCCACCCAGTGGCGGTCCAGCTCAGGGTCCCTGGAGTCCATCTGAAAAGCTTTTTTTTGACTCATTACATGTTCCACCTCTTTGGCACACAATGACCTATGCATACATCAGATATGAGCAAATACACCGTATACTATTACGTTTTGCACCAGAATACACACATCCCATATGCACGATCGAACTGAAGCACCAGATATCAGACCCCGGTTCTCTCAGTCTCCCGCCTGGTAACGCTCAGGCGGCCGCGAAACCCGCCCCGACCTCGTTATGTATGGCGCTGAGGGCACTACCTCCCTCTGAGCGTTCCTGGCCTGCCCATCCGGAGCTCCCTTGGTTCCCATCAGCAGCATGAGGGGCACATGTACGTTGTGCTGATGCCCCAAAGCGTCCCTCACCCTTCCCTCCCCCGGGACCTCACCGTCTCTGGACCGATTGCAAGGATCAGGAGAAGTCAACTGTGTCGGGTCGTTCAGTCGGGGGATGAACCACTTCAGGTCGTTGTGGTGTACACGGCGCGCCTTGCCATTCCCATCTTGCACTTTGTACGTGACCTCTTTCCTGGTGTCCCTCGCTTATCGATGATGGTCACTGGCCCTTTGAACGGCAAGCCCAACTTCGGTTTTCCACCTACAGCAGCGGTGTAGTCACGTACCCATACTCTCGACCCTATGGAGTACGCAGTGTACCTCACCCTGCTATCATGGCGAACCGCCATTCGAGCAGCCGCTCTGGACGAAGCTGCCTTCACTTGTACAAACGCCTGTCTCATGGTTTTCAGCCGGCTGTTCAGGAACGTTTGGGCTGGCATTATAGCGTCAGCTGGACCGTAGACCACGTCCAGAGGTAGACGAGGCTCGAAGCCATGGATCAGATAGAATGGAGTGTACCCGGTGGTCTCATGGACAGACGAGTTGTAGGCCATCGCGTACGACCTGATACCCCCATCCCAATCGAGGCCCTGGCTGTCGATATATTTCGACACCATGTCCTTCAGCGTCCGCATGAAGCGCTCCACCATACCATCGCTCTGTGGATGATATGGTGTCGTCCTGGTCTTGTGGATGCCGAGCTTCTTGTACAGCTCCCGCATCATCAGCGACTCGAACTGGGCACCCTGATCCGTATGAATCCGCTCGGGGACCCCAAGCTGAGCTGGATCCAGCTGGATCCAGTGAAGGAGTTCCTCCATCACCGTCTCTGACTTCTGGTTTGGCATCGGAAAAATTCTCACAAACTTCGAGAAGTAGTCCATGACCACGAGAACGTATCTATTCCCCTTTGATGACACAGGCATCTCCGTGATGTCCATGGCTATCCTCTCGAAGGGCCGAGATGCGACCTCGGTGACCATCGGGGCCCGCCGCTTGGGCGCGGGCTTATACCGTCGCTGGCACAGCGTGCATGAGGCACAGAAGCCTCTGATGTCCTCATTCATCCCTGGCCAGACAAACCGAGCTTTTACCCGGGCGATAGTCCGTCTTCGTCCCATGTGCCCGCATGAAGGGTCATCGTGCGCCAGTCGGATGATCTCGGTCCGTATGGTCTGAGGTACGGCCGCCTGGAATTGCTGACCAGAGGCGACTCCGATTACCCCATTTCGAACCCGTACTTTGGTCCAGTGCTTCCTAAGCACGCTCCACCCTGCGAAATCTGATGGCTTAGGTATTTCCTTCTTCCCACACGCTTCTCTCAGCTCGGACAGTGTTGGATCGTCAGCCTGTGCCTTGGAGAGTGAATGAGGAAGGGTCTGGTCTTCTCCACTGTGCCCCGTGGCTGTTGGCCTTGTCGTGGTGGATGACGCTGATCCCACCGTCAGCTCGGAGAAAACAGCCGCCGGGACCACTGAGATTACCACCGCCTCAGGCGAACCGCCCCCCGAGTGCACGGGCGAACCGCCCACTGCCGAGTTCGGCATCGTCTCCTCGCGCCGCCCATCTGCTGAGGCTGGAGGATGGCCAGCACTACCGCCCTGAGCTGAGGGTTCGTCGAATCTGATGCCGGCTGATACCTGTGGCGGCCTACGGGACAGTGCATCGGCATTCCCGTGCGTCACACCGCTGCGGATCTGGACCTTGAAGTCGAAGGAACTCAGCTCGACCGCCCATCGACCGCGACGTCCTGTGCCATCTCGCTCTACGGCGATCGATTCGGGAATGTTTGCCAGCGGCTTGTGGTCGGTCACCACTTCGAACCTAGCTCCTACAGTATACTGGCGGAAATGTCTAATGCCATGGACAATGGCCCAGAGCTCCTTGTCGTAAGTGGGCCATTTCGATTGCTGTTTCGTCAGCGCCTTGCTCTCGTACGCGATCACCTTTTCCACATCCCCAGTGCGCTCAGCTAGCACAACACCAACCGCTGAGTTACACGCGTCGGTGTACATGACGAATGTCCCTTCACATGTCGGCAGCGCCAATACAGGAGGTGATGCCAGGGTTGACTTCAGCCGCTCGAATGCGCTTCGCATGGGCTCTGACCATTTGATTCGCCCCTCCGCCACTGATGCGTCTCTGAGAGGCTTTGTGATCGCCGCGTATCCATGAATGAAACGTGCGTAATACTCGCACAGACCCAAGAAACTCTTCATTTCCTCTTCCGATACAGGCAGCGGCCAGGCCATGACCTTTTCCACGTTGTGTGGATCTGGACGGATCCCCTCCTCAGAGACGAGATGGCCAAGGAAGGTCACCTCTCTACGCGCGAATCGACATTTTTGTGCTTTGAGCTTCAACCTTGCCAATCGGATCCGCCTGAAAACTTCCTGGAGTGTGGCTAAATGTTCTTCCTCAGTCCTATTGAACAGAATCACGTCATCCAGATACACCAGACAGCTCTTGGTGTCGAGGCCCGCCAGGATCAGTTCCATCAACTTTTGGAATGTGCCACTCGCGTTCTTCAAACCCATCGCCATGACTTTGAACTGATGGAGACCTTTGCCAGTTGAAAATGCTGTCTTTTCTCGATCTTCAGGCGCCATCTCTACCTGCCAATACCCGGTAGCCATGTCCAGCGTGGTGAACCACCTCGCCTTCGACAGGGTATCGAGTGAGTCGTCGATTCGTGGGAGAGGCATGGCGAAGCCCTTCGTGACACCATTCACTGCCCTCAGGTCAACGCAGAAGCGAAAGGTTCCGTCCTTCTTGCGCACGAGCACGACCGGTGAACACCACGGGCTTTCACTCTCCTCGATGATGTCGTCTTGTAACATCTTCTCCTTCTGCTTCTCCACTTGGTCTCGCACTTTTACAGGCACCCGTCGTGGCCGTTGTTTGATCGGGGCGGCGTCACCAGTGTCGATTCTGTGCCTGGCTAAGTTTGTTTGACCGATGTCACCAGGGTGCTTACTGAAAACATCGCCATAACTCGAGAATAAATCGCACAGCTTCGCCCGCCCACTCTCGCTCAGATCGGTCAGTTCCGGCGCCAGTGATCGTTTCACCTCCGGATCTACACCTTCAGGATCATCAGGTGGAGAACCTCCACCTTCGCAGCTCGCTACTGTGTCGGCAGCGCTGCCCGGCTCCGGACACAACTCACACATGTTGTCCGGCGTGTCTCCCATTGAGAAGAACGTCCCTACATCGGACCCTTTCAGGAGTCGGACGTCCTCCACTCCGACATTCGTCAACTGGATGGCTATGGTGCCATTGGAGGCGACCGCTACCACAGCCCGCGGGATCAAGAGATCATCATAGTCAGCCATGTGGCTCGGCTCTACCATCCCACTTACAGTCCCCTCTGACAACCCCGCACTCGACCCATCAAGCGGTTGTACCATCGCGGCCACCATGATGATAGACCGACCGGGAATGGTCACAGCATCCCCGAGAACAACTCTCGCTCGAGGAGAGCGAATCTCAGGGTATGTTGGAAGAGGAAGCGTCAGCCCCCTGACGCGCAACACTCCCTGCTCGTCGTCAATGATGGTCTTGTACCGACAGCAGAAATCACGCCCGAGTATCATGTCGTAAACCAGCCCCGACACCACAGCCAACCGGGGACACACGAACGGCTCTTCCTTTATCAGGATTGGGACCTCACAGAGCACTTCGACGATGTTCAGAGGGCTGCCACCGTCCCCCTTCGCTGACCGCGAAGGTGTGATAACCTCACATCCCAGCTGTCCTCAATCTCTGTTGAAGACCGTCCTTAACCATTGAAAAATCTGCACCCGAATCGATCAGTGCCCATACCTCGAGGCTACCGAACTTGACCCGAACGGCTGCTGCAGTTAGTCGGGACTGGCGACACACAGCTGGCTCTTGTCCCACAGAACCAGCTGTTTCTAGTTTTCCGCCTGCTTGTTGTTTCTGGGAGCCTCTTTTGGTACCGCCCCCGGAATGCACTGCGTTGCTTGAGCCATCTGGTCGAGGAGAGAACGGCATGCCGCCATCCAGTGTCCGCTCTGACCACAGAGCAAACAGGTTGGGTGGAGTGGAACGCCAGCCCGTGCAGCAAACGGACAGTTTCTTCGAATGTGTCCCTCCCCTCCACACGAAAAGCATGTCACCTTGGTGGCCCCGCGCCTTGGCTGACCGCGGTGCACTGCCGGACAATCCCGCCGCATATGCCGGGGGCGCCACACCCGTAGCAGGTAACCCTATTGGACATGCCTCCTGTATTAGAGCCAGCGTTTGCAACCGCGAGTACATCCAAGGAAGATCTCAGATCGCCTATCTCCTGCTCCAGCTGAGCTATCTGTGCGTCTCTGTGATCCAGCATGCTGCCCACCTCCCCGGCATTGACTGCCGACACCGCTGACCCAAGAGAAACACGTCCTGCATGCCCATCTGCCAACGGGCCGGCTGCTCGCACCGCCTGGACTACCTCCTGGCGTTTGTGCAGCTCGTTCACCATTGACACTGCCTCTGATAGTGTCCCCGGGTTCCGGTAACATAATTTTGTCTGGAGCCACTCATCCCGAAGCCCACAAATGAACCGACCTGTGAGATTTGTCATAAAAAATCTGTTATCGGCCATCGCTTCGGTGTGGACTGGGGCTGCTTCGGGGAACGCAGCCCGACCCAGCTTCTCAACCCGATCTGCAAAACTCGCGGCCGTCTCCCCTGGTGACTGGGTGACCTGTCCCAGCGCTGCCTGTGCCTGCAGAGGGTCGACAGACTTTCCAAACCGAGCCGCGAGGCACGTTTTGAGTTTGGCGTAGGCTTTATTGACCTTGTACTGGGATTGCGCACAATCCAAAGCCACGCCATCCAACAGAGGTAGAAGACGCTTAACCCGCTCATCGTCTTTGTGTTCCGTAGTTAGAGACTCAAAACGGGATATCCACCCCTCCCAGTCGTCCGTTTCTATGCCTGCAAAGCGAGGGGTACGCGACACCAGAATGGTATCGTTGAAGTCCATGATAGGATAAATTCAGACACAGCACCCTTAATAACCTGAAAAATATACCTGATCAGCCCGCTATCCGGCTTCTGGAAAATATACCCACCAAGCCCACCGCTCAGCGACTGAAGAAAAATATCTGCCAAGCTCACCGCTCAGCATCAGAAAAATATAGCCACCAAGCCCACCGCTCGGCATCTTCATATGCCCATTTATACACCGGAAAACCCTCCCGGCTATGGATAGCATCTAACAACAGACTAATAGTTCACTTTTAAACATATTCGTTGGAAATAGGGCTCACCTGTAAAGATGACGTCTGGAAGAAAGTCCTACCGACCGCGCCAGTGTTGCGGGAGCGCACACTGAAACTCAAACGTCTTCTCGTACTCTGTATTGGGCGTACACAATGATAACAGCCCGTCGCCGTGACCGTCCTCGCCCGACTCCTCGCCGCGCCGCTCCCCGCTCCGCTCCGCTCCGGCCCACCGCCAGAGGCGGGTCACGTGACCCGGTGTCGGGTCAGCGGCCAAGGGCGGCGCCAGGCACGCGGCGCCCGGCGGTGCCAGGCAGCCGCCGCCCGTAACATTATTACTGCCAAGATACCCAGTTAGTGAGTCTTTCCATTCACTGATAATCCAGTGCATTGATCGTTGTTGTGCTGTGCCCCGTTTGTACGCTCAATAAACACTTTTCCATAACATCAACGCATTTATTGTGTTAGCGAGCAAACTCCTGCCCTCCGAGTCTTCAAAACGATAACACGATTTCACGCATTCATGCCGTAATGCAACGTTCGACGCTACTCAACGTCATCTACTCAGGTACGAACAATTAGCAAAACCAGTCCTAGCCATCAGCAGCAAGTCCCAGCTTCAGCACGTGACGGGCCTGCTCGCGACAGTGGAGCCAGGCTGGCTGCACCGACGGCCGGTGGCGGCACCGCGGGCGCCGAGCGCTGTCGAACCAGCAGCTGACCTCAGCGCTGCCGCTGTACTTGACCGCGCGCCGCCGCCGGCGGCACAGTCATGCACAGTCACAACGGCGTAGCGCCCATCCCGATTTGAGAAGACCACGGACGGCAGCAGCTTCAGCGCCAGCTAGGCCACTCCGACTTTTGACATCACTCTGCCCAGCTCACCGCGACGGGCCACGGGATCCTGCCAGGGTACTGCCCCCTCCGGTGACGATAACTAATCCGCGAATCGATCCCTCAGCGCCATAGCGTCCAGAGCAGTGTTGTTGGAGCCGAGCCGTCGGGGGGCACCCGAGCGCGCCAGCTGCCTCCGACTGCAACCGTCACGCGCCTCTTCGCAGCTGGCCGTCGTGCTCGACATCCACGTCGTCCGGGCCGATGTAGGACAGCGAGTCGGTGGACATTGATGTGCCTGCCATCTATCGCACCTGAAACCAGATACAGCACAATGCTATTAGATATAGTATGAAATATGTTACTACACCTGCGCTATAAACATCAGACTGGTCATTGGTACCACTGGACTGGTACCATCAGACTGGATTGGTACTTGGAAAGTAAACATTCCTGATTTGTAATAGATATTAAATCCTTGAGGAAAATGTAATTTTATTTTCGCTACAATGTTGGTTAAATCAGGTGAAAAGAGCAAATTCCAAGAACCAAAAATGAAGAGATTCATTATTTGTTTTACCCCAAAAGTCCAGAAAATGGCCAAAATTCCAAGGTTGGCTCAGCATACAGCTCACTGTACAGCTCAGCGCACAGCTCAGCGCAAAGCTCCGCATACTGTTCAGCGTACTGCTCAGTGTACGCTAAATTCCAAGAATATATTCCAAATAATAAAATCCAAATAATTCCAAGATTTATATTTGATGCCAGTAAAATTGAATACCTAGCCTTTTCTTAACGTGATTCATAACAGTACAACTCCTTTCTGAATTATAGGCTTTCATAAGTTTTACTAAGTAACTTCAAATAAAATTAGAAATACCTTCACTTTCAATCATCCAGCAGAAATTATCTATCACCGTTATGTATGTAAACACTGGTAAACAGTATACGGCACAATACAACCGAAATACGACATACGCGGCGCAGTTTATCACAATTTTCTGACCAAGGACGTGTGATTTAATGAGGAAAATTGCAAGTTTGAAGCAGAAAAGTGCGAAGTGAGGTAAACAAGTACCAGAATCGGTATTCCGGATTGCAACTCAATTTCAAACCATTCGCCACCATTAGCCACCTAGGTGGCTAAACAGCCATTAGCCACGTTCGACGAAGGAGGCTAAGCTGGCAACACCAAGATGCCAGATCGGGCGGCAGGAGCGAGTGAGCGAGCGAGTGAGTGCGACAGGGGGTAGGTACTACTGTTGACGAAGTGTGTGATTATGGGTGATTTGACGTGAAAGGTCCAGTTTGGGTGTTGAATTATGCGGGAATTGTTGATAACTGTATTTGAAAACACCAGAAATATTCCGTTTTGTGGCAAAGCAACATACAGTAGCACCGCCAAATCTAGCGTGCTACTGTATGTTTGCGAGCGAGCGAGTATTTTATATACCGTGGTGTGTGCGAGATCTTTGGCGGCTTCCGTCGTCACGCGTCGGTCGTGGGAGGGTTCTGTCTTCAATCAAATGTAAGTACTCGCTACCATAAGCGTAGGAACAGGGGGGGGGGCAGCCTCCCCTAACATAACATTTTAACATTTTAACATTAGTGCTGTCAGGGGCGGATCCAGGATTTTCTAAGGCAGGGGGCTTCAGGCCTGAGGGCGGCATATTTCCTCGGTGACGGGGGCGGCATGGTGCCTTCCGAGGGCGGCGATGTACCTTCCGAGGGCGGCATAATGCGTTGTGAGGGCGGCAAGATGTCTTCTGAGGGTGCCAGGGTGCCTTCCAAGAGTGCTACGATGCTGTTGGTAGACGCAAGGGCGCCCTGGCGGCCTCCCGAAAACGCTACGACGCCTTCGGCGCCGGCAAATCCTATACAAAAATGGCGCCGTTTTCTAAGGCAGGGGGCTTCAGCCCCTACGGCCCCCCTGGATCCGCCAGCTTCAGGCCCGAGGACGGCATATTTCCTCGATGACAGGGGCGGCATGGTCCAGAGGGGCGCCAATATGTAAATTAAACAGGTCAAATATGCTTAGTTCACCTTCAACATGGGGTTTTTAACTGAAATAGCAGTTTTGTAGCCCGTGTTGAGAAATCCTTATCTGGAACTTTTCTTGGCTGAAAAGACTCTCCAGCCGAAGATATTTGACTTTTTGGCGAAGGAATGCGGCGTATATATGATATACCGTACCGTCTGAACTGTGCCAGCACTGCATGGAGCATGCGCAGACCAATAACGCACACCATAAAATTAATAATTTACAACCTTCTGTCCTGAATTGGCGTGATGTAGGACCATTTTTGAAAAGAAAAAAGAAACTGTATTAAAAAATATAATAAAATCGTGTTCTGAGAAATTTTCCGAAGGTGAACTAAATAGTTCACCTTCGGAAAATTTCTCAGAACACGATTTTATTATATTTTTTAATACAGTTCCTTTAAAGGGAAATAATGATCTTTTTCCACTAAATGGAGTTAGCACTTGAAATCGCCAGACAAGATCAAAATATATTGTAAATTCATCACATTTTGCATGAAAACTTTCCTACCGAAAGATATTTCAAGTCAAAGTTGATAAGCGTTCCACACTTTTAACGACCGGTACTTGCACTATTTCTGACCTTTTGTCAAGTACTTTTGGTCCTCATCAAACTGCGGGCTTTTCCCGTATTGTTTTTGTACGCAATGGAGTGGAAAATATATTGTGCGTTCTGTTTGTTGTGATTATATGCCCGGCGATCTTCTAAAACTAACAGCGATTGAAAAAAGTGGCAACAAAATCGGAAGCTCATCGATGCACATCAGCGCGGCATAGTTAGTGGTTGCGATCCTCAATTTTTGAAAATCGATTCATTTGTTTTCAACATTAGTTGTTTATAGTTTGTCTGTGGCTGTATATAACACTATGCTTTATTTTATCACGAAAAATAATAATTTTCCCCCAAAAAACTAACGAACAATAACACAAAACTGGCAATTCAATCAGAAGCTCATCGATGCACATCGACGGCGACCTATTTAGCGTCGGCGATTTGTTTACAAAGTCATTGTCATGCTTCTTGGCGCACTTAACCATCTCGGCGCACTTGGCGAGTTGTTCCTGATTAGTAAACCCAAGTCCTGTAGCAGACTTTGTTAATGACGTCACTGGTGCCATTCTTGTGTAGCATTGCAAAATATATCTGATTTCGAGTTGAAAGCTAATTAAAGACTTATCCAAATTATTGTTTTTAAGTTTGAATTTTCTTGTTAATCATTATTAAAAGTATTTTATCACTGTATTTCATAGTAGTTGACACTTCAGAAACTTGCGACGTAATAATATTGTATCCAATATGCATTTCCCTCACCTTTTGCTATTGTGGCGCAGTGCCGAGTGCTTTGCGAATACTAGCTTGCCTGGGGTTCAATTCATTCCGCTCTTATTTTATTCGAGTTGGTATAGTTTGCATGTTGTTGTTATTCATGACTTATACTGATAGTCAGTCATGCATCACGGATGCTTCACGGATTGCTTCACGGATCAGAGCGCTGCTCGAACGCACGCTAGTAGCGCTTTCGTTCTCCATGACAACCAGGCGTGAGCCAATGAAAAGCCAGAACGTATTCCCCTTCTGGCTTTTGATTGGCTGACGCCTGGTTGCCATGGAGAACGAAAGCGCTACTAGCGGGTGTCCGAGCAGCGCTCAGTTTGATCGGAAATGTCACAGAGCCTCCACAAATGCCGCACTCGATGTTAACAATGGTAGGAAAGGACGAATTTGTCAATGACCTTCATGAAGTACACAAGGTACTTGTTTTGTATTTTTTCCAAACTTACAACTTTGAATTTGGGAACAATTTTATTTAATTCTTAAATTTAAATAAAATAATTTTGAAAACATAACGGTAGCCTAATAAATTGTTGCTAACAAAATCAAAAGGTCATTATTTCCCTTTAAAGGGAGTGTGCCTACTGTTTTGAACTGTCAAAATTATTTTTACTACGATAAGTAGCTATTGTTGTGATGGTTGGATACGATGAAATTCACATCTGGAGCCCCTTTAGTTGAATTTTCACTTATACTGTTTTCGATTATTTTTCGTTTCGATATCGAAAAAAAACGATTCCCACTACGGTGAAGGTAAACAGAGGTAACAAATTGATACGTGAACGACGCACCTAAGACAAGCATGATGCATGCAAGCATGATGGCCGCCCAGGCTCTGTTGTTCGGCAGCTGCTATCAGCGCACACGAGCTGTTTGTTCGAATTGCTATTGGCCGGTGATAACGATATGCTAGCAGTGTAATCGATAGTTGCAATGCTTGTAGTAGTGGGAAGCCATCTGGAGTCTACCCGATAACTTTTTGCTCCCAAGCAAATTCCTGGAGTCTTTGAATATCTCAGCAACTAGGGTGAATCTGGAGAAATGATGTAGTGGTTCAATTCAGAAAATTGTGTTCTATAGACCAGTGTCAATAACCCCAACTAAGCGATGTGAGTAGGCACACTCCCTTTAACCCGCCATTGGCGGGGGGGGGGGGTCACCCCCTGACGAACCTTCCCAATAGCTCAAAAACAAAGAACGCTATCGACGTGAAACTTCAGGTACTTTCTCCTACATCAATTCTACATCTTCAGTGCAAAAATGAAGAAATGTTGTCGACATTTTTGTCGAAATATATCGAATTTAGTGATGTCATTACACACGAGTTTGACAAAAAAAATCAGCTAAACTTTAGCAGGCCTTACAAATGCAATATTTGAAGCAAAATGCAATCGAAAAACGGCAAAAGATAGAAAATAACAAGGGCTACAAAATGGCTGTCTCTGATTTTATTTTTAAAAAATTGCCTCTACAGAAACCCCAAAACAAACGATTAAAAAAATGCCCTCAATTAAAAAAAAAACGGAATATATGTTGAAGAACCACATGTAGACAATATTTACACCAAATTTAAAAGCAATATTTTGTTTTGACTGACTTATCGCTCCCTAAGTATGAGTAACTCATGACGTCATATTTTGAATTTGCGTGTTTTGCATTTTAGTGACCAGATACAAACAATAAAATCACTCTATTTCTGAGACAAAACTGGTCTAGAAACATGCCTTTTCTATTTATATTTATCAATTTCAAATTTTGACCTTATGTGACCTGACCTCATAGGCGTACACATTTCACAAGGGGGGGGGAAACTGGGCAATCATCCCCCCCCCCCTGAAGGTCTGTACGTGCCCCCTTTGGTCGAAAAAAATTATGACTTGTTTTATTCTTTAGGAGAAAAATGGTGAAAATATGCCCTTTTAAAAATATAGTGGGCCAAATCCGGTGTTTTTTTTTTGGTGGGGATACTTTATGCCCCCCCCCCCCCCCCTGAGCAAAAATTGCCCCCTCCTGGAGTAAATCCTGGGTACGCCACTGCCTGACTTGACCTTATATGGTGTCAGGTTGTGAAAACGACTGCTACTATCGAATTATACGTGCACAATAACCCATAAAACATGTGTCGCATGGCTTTCGTAGACCTGTGACCATTTGTGACCTGACCTTGACCTTGACCTTTGCTTACAATTTCACTTTTGCTTATGCGGGATATGTATTATACCTTTGAGAGCACTTTATGCGATAATAGTCGCAATCTAGGGCTTTGGCTGGAAAGCATGCCCCAAAAACTCAAATATCTCAATTTTTACCTTTGACCCGACCGTGACCAACATGTGACCTTATTTTGAAAATTTCGTGTATGCTTTGGATGCGTCTCACTGAGAGCGTTCGATTGCCGCCTGGTTCGGAAGATAACCAGGGGGGGGGGGGCGAAAAACGTCTCCCCCAGCCAATGGCGTTCGGCTGAGACCCCAGCCAATGCTTACTGAGTCTACTGAGTGGAGTGTGCCTACTCACATGGCTTATTTGGGGTTATTGACACTGGTCTATAGAACATAATTTTCTTAATTTACCCATGACTTCGTTCTCCAGATTCGCCCTAGTTTCTGAGATATTCCAAAGACTCCAGGAACTTGCTGGAAGCAAAAAGTTATCGGGTAGACTCCAGAGGGCTTCCGCTACTAGAACCACTGCAACTATCGATTAAACTGCTAGCATATTGTTAGCGCCGGCCAATAGCAATTCAACAAAACAGCTCGTGCACGCTGACAGCAGCAGCTGAACAGAAACTGGACGGCCATCATGTTTTTCGATGATGGCCGATGGCCATTTCTTTAAGAAGATATCAATTTAGAGCTACGAAACTTACACATAATAAAGTTCACAGTGGCAAGAACGTGCTGTGCAAAACTTGTCTTTCTATCTTGCATGATGTGACCGTAATTGCATTGTCTTATGTGCACCGTTTTACATAACATCACCATAGTGACGATCGTTTTATAGATATCGAAACAAAAAATAAGCAAAAAAACAAGATAAGTGAAAATTCAACTAAAGGGGCTCCAGATGTGAATTTCATCATATACAACAATCAAACCAATAGCTACTTACCGTATGATTTTTTTGTTGACATTCCAAAACAGTAGGCACACTCCCTTTAACCCGCGCCCCGGGGGGGGGGGGGGGATCTGCCCTCTCCCGGATTTTCTCAATAACTTGCAAACTATGACAGATATCGACGTGAAACGTTCCGTACCTTATGTTGCATCCATTCTACGTCTTCTCTCAAAATGTCATTACAATTGGTGAAGTAGTTTGGGAGATAATGACGTTTTAGTGACGTCAGGTCATGCCATTTTTGGTGGGAAAAGGATAAATGTTTGAAAAGCTGTAGAAAATCGAGTTGTAAAACAAATTGCAAATACAAAACGCCAAATGAAAGAAACTGTCATTCTCTTCTCTTCAAAATGGCTATTCTCTTCTCTCTTCAAAACTCTTTTCATGCTTCTCTCTTCTCTCTATTCTCTTCAAAATGGTTATCTCAATATTTGTTTTTTACCCCAAAAATAAAAACAACGGATTTGTTTAGGAAAAATAATAAAAAAATCACAATTTTCAAAGATATTAAAAAAGCGGAATCTTTATTGGATAACTAAGTATGAACAATACCCACACCAAATTGCAAAGTATTGTTTTCATTGACTTATGGCTCCCAAGTATGATTAAAGGAAATAGTTCACCTTCGGAACATTTTTCAGAACACGATTTTATTATATTTTGTAATACAGTTTCTTTTTTTATTTTCAAAAATGGTCCTACATCGCGCCAATTCAGGACAGAAGGTCGTAAATTATTAATTTTATGGTGTGCGTTATTGGTCTGCGCATGCTCCCTGGCAGTGCTGGCACTTTCAGACGGTACGGTACATCATATATGCGCCGCATTCCTTCGTCAAAAGTCAAATATCTTCGGTTGGAGAGTCTTCTCAGCCAAGAAAAGTTGCAGCTAAGGATTTCTCAACACGGGCTACAAAACTGCTATTTCAGTTCAAAACCCCATTTTGAAGGTGAACTATTTCCTTTAACTCATGACGTAATTTTGTAAATTGCATTTTATAGCTTTTAATTACCCAATACAGGAAAATCAATGCCACCACTGTATTTGTCAGAAAAACTGGTCTAGAAAAATGACTTTTTATTTAAATTAATAAATTTCAAATTTTGACCTTATGCAACCTGACCTTGACCTGAACTTCACATAAGGGCCATTTATGGGGTCAGAGTGTGAACATGACTGCTATTATCAAATTATACGTGTAAAATAACCTATAAAACATGTGAAGTATGACTTTTGTAGACCTTTTGCCAATAGTGATATGTTCTGCACTGCCCATGACCTTTGCTTACAAACTCAATTTCCCTTATGCGGACATGGGCGGATCCAGAGGGGGGGGGGGGGGGGGGGCATGGAGCCATGACCCCCCAAACCATCTGCAAATCGGTGCAAATTTGACACATTTCCTGAGATAATATAAAATCTAAGCAACTTTTACTAAGCAAAGTTTGTTTTAAATCAGTTATCGATGCGCAAGCAAGCGAAATCCGATGAGTTTTCAAAATTGTGTGAGAATTTTGGGGATTTGCCCCCCCCCCCCCCCCAACTGACCTAAACCACCCATTCTAGATCCGCCCTTGTATGCGGAAGATGTAGTATGCCTCTGAGAACAAACTGTGTCATAATAGTCTCAATATAAGGGTGTCCCACCTTCCCAAAAGTTGTAAAATGTACGCCGCTTGTGGTGCAAAATATGAAGTAATTGCTGCCGAACACGATAATGACATTTGTTTCTCGCAAACAGTGCTCAATTTCATAAAAAAGTTAAGTTTTAATATTTGGGTTGATGACGTCATATTGAGCTCAAGACAGCTACACAGAAATCCTTTACGCTGGCAAAATATGGGCACAATGATTTCGAGCCAGTTCTGGCGCTTTGAATAAAAAAAAAACAATTACCAAACCATTGAAACGTAGCAAATATCTCCAAGGTTCACCTTAGAACAAGTCGACTATCATTACCAGTTGGGTAAAGAGAGACGACGCTGTCGGTTTAGAGACCCTATTCAAATACACATGGGCCTTATTTTTTTACAGATGTCAAAATCAAACTCGAATATCTTTTTGATTATATCATTGTGGTTGTTTTAACTGCTACCATGCTTAATTTCAATGCCAAGCCATCAAAATGGCTATCTCAACTCAAATTTAATGTTAAGGTGGGATAGTCCCCTTAAATGGAAAGTATAGCAAATCATCCCAAATACCTCGATTTTGACATTTCACCTGACCGTGACCCGAGATGTGACCTTATTTTGAACATTTCACGTATGCTTTACATGCGTCTCATTGAGAGCTTTCGATTGCCCCCTTGCGCGTCTCGCTGCGGTTATTGGTTCGGAAGATAACGAAGGGGCAGAATATGCCCCCCCCAGCAGGGCGCGTTCGGCTGAATACCCCAGCGGGGCGCAGGACCCTTTTGAAAGTATGGTGGCATGATCGGAAGGTCCGACTGCGGTTCTACGTATACGTAGGTTCACATGATTCACAAGATTCACATGAATTGTTTTCTTCTCCTGGCTAATTACATGTAGCCCGGAGAAGCAAACACATATATTGTCGCAACATCGGGAAACTAAGTTACATACGTGGATAAACAAGGAGCAAAATATTGTGTTACGTAAGTTGAGTCGTTCTTATTGGGTCGCGCCAATCCAAGGGAATTGTAAAACGTTTTCAGCGTCGGTCACCGATTTTTACGACATTTGGTCTCAAAGTCGAATCGAACCTCTTGTTTCCCAAAATCAGGTCCATTTTGACCTTACAGGTCTCCGTCAAGGTCAAATTCAATGTCAAAGGACGGGGATGCTGTAGCAAGGGGCCCGGGAACAGGGGGGGGGCAGTGGGGACGCTTGCCCCCCCCCCCCACATCTGGACCGGGGGGGGGGGGGGGGGGGAGGGGGGGGGGGCGGCGCCCCAACTTTGGCGTGGCAGACATTTCCCTAAAACGAGCTCTTTCAATTTCCTTCACAGAAAGTTTTATAAAATAAGAAGCCTCTTCATGTCACTTTCATTTTGTGTATGGTTTTCTTTTATAGCATGTCATAAGTAGTATATAACTTTGCCTTTATAGCAGTATCGTATACCCTTCTTTTCCCCCTCTTCCCTTTTCCATTATATTCTATGAAATATAATGGAAAACTTCAATTGGGTAAATTTGGCAGCAGTTGTCTGTTTAACGCGTCGTCGTTAAAATGACGCACTGACGGCAAGAAACATCTGCTGGATTTTGTTTATAAGTTTATCCCACGCCAACGTTACGGATGCGGTCAAACTCAAGGCCGTATAAGAGCCGGCCGGTATAACTCAAGGCCGTACTCAAGGCCAAACTGGCGTGCGGCCCTCTAGCTGTCCTCTCTGTCTTTGCCGACGGGGCGGCAAGCAAGAGTTATGGCAAATGGCGTAGGTTACCGTGATACGGTTGAAGCGGTCGGTGCAGCCCACACTTGTGGGCTTCCTCAATAAAAAAAAACGTCAGGCGTCAGGTATTTTATCAGACGACAGGCCCCTAGCCAGCACCGATGCTCGTGCTGGCTAGGGGCCAATTCGGACCCCTCTGACTTGCCCAGGAGCCCCTGCGATCTGCCCAGGACTCTTCTGGTCGGACTGCGCTGGCTGGTTTGTCGCCCTGTCGACATGCTCAAGGGGCTCTACGACCTGCCCTGGGGCCTCTCCGTGCTGGCTAGGGGCCAATTCGGCATCTGATGCCGAATTGGCCCCTAGCCTAGAATGGCCCCTGAATCAGTGGCCCTTCTTACCCGCCCAGGGGTCCTTTCGGTCTGGTCAGGGGCCCCTCTGATCTGCACAGGTCCCTTTGAACTTTCCAGGAGCTCTCTAGTCTCTCCAGGGGCCCTCCAGCATTATAAGGGGCCCTTCCGACCTGGCAAGGGACTGTGCTGGCTGCTTTGTCGCCTTGCGACATGCTCCGATGGCCCTCCGACCTGCTCCGGTGCCCCTCCGTGCTGACTAGGGGCCATTCGGCATGTTCAGGGGCTCTTATGACCCACCTAGGGAACCTTTCGCTCTGGTCAGGGGCCCGTCTGACCTGCACATGGGCCTTTTTAACTTACCAGGCCCTCTGGTCTGCCCAGGGGCCCTCCAACCTGCTCAGGGACCCTTATGACCTGGCAAGGGACTGCGCTGGCCGCTTTGTCGCCCTGCCGACATGTTCAGGGGCCTCTCGACCTGCCCAGGGGCCCTCTGTGCTGGCTAGGGGCCCATTAGACGTGTTCAGGGGCCCCCTGACCCACTCAGGGGCCCTTTGGGTCTGGCCAGGGGCCCTTCTGACATGCACAGGGCTCTTTTGAACGTCCAAGGGGCCCTCTGGTCTTTCAGAGAGGGCCATGGTGGCCCTGAAGGGCCTCTGAAGTGCTCTAAACTCTCTAAAGACCACGCTTCGCGTGATAAAGACCCCATGATGCCGCGCTTCGCGCGGTCTCGTCGGCCCTTCTCGGCGGCCCTCCTGGCCTCCAGGGGGGGGGGGGGGGGGGCACCCGCCACCCCCTCCCTTGGCTACGTGCCTGTGCGGGTTCCTATTCTTGCCTTTCAGGTAGCGTCGCCGTCTCTCATACCACTCCTTTTTTATAACGGACCTCTGTATTGCTCCATATGCTTCCACATGACCCTAATCATCATGGTTCCACATGACCGTGCTGCCATAATCTCCACACCGATCTAATCCAGGCGCAACACCCGCAACCCCCATCACGACACAAGCGACGCCGGTTCCGCGCGTGGCTGGCGGTTTTCCTAGGAAACAGCGCCACTGAAATATTGTACAACCGTTACATATGTAAGAAACGTCAAACGAGTATACACGTTTCTTCTCCTAATTCCTGTCCAACGTACTGAGTTCCAAGATTATACGTACAGAAGCTATTATTTGCTAATTATAAATTGTCTACCAGCTGAAAAACGCGATACATAGTTAATTCATCGCGGGGTGCTAGTAATATTTGATGGGTCCAGTATCAACCTAAAATGTGCTAAAATATTTGAAGAACTTGCAAATAGATATATAGATATATAGAATAGATACCTATCAGCTAATTAAAGGAAGATAATCACCTTTCGATTTTGTTAGCAACAACTTATTTGGCTGCCGTTAAAGGAAATAGTTCACCTTCGGAAAATTTATCAAAACATGGTTTTATTATATTTTTTAATACAGTTTCTTTTTTTCTTTTCAAAAATGGTCCTACATCGCGCCAATTCAGGACAGAAGGTCGTAAATTATTAAGTTTATGGTGTGCGTTATTGGTCTGCGCATGCTCCGTGCAGTGCTGGCACTTTCAGATGGTACGGTATATCATATATGCGCCGCATTTCTTCGCCAAAAAGTCAAATATCTTCGGCTGGAGAGTCTTTTCAGACAAGAACAGTTGCAGATAGGGATTTCTCAACACGGGCTACAAAACTGCTATTTCAGTTAAAAACCCCATGTTGAAGGTGAACTATTTCCTTTAAGGTATTCAAATGTTGTTATCTAAATTTAGTAATTAAATACAAATTTCCGTAATTCAAAGTTGGAAGTTTGGGAAAATGAATGATCGGTATTTTCCCTCTACTATTAGAAAGCGCAACATCTGGCGCTTTTGCATCAATCTGTTCAACGTTGTTGAATGGGCACTTGTAAACAAATCGCCGACACTAAATACTAAATCGGTCGCACACTAAATACTAAATCGGTCGCCGTAGTTTAATTTGGCACCGGCCGGCCGGTGCCAAGCTAAACTGCCGATGTCAATGCACTTTTTTCAAATGATTGTTGATTGTTCATACATATTTTGGCACTTATTCGCAAAAGATAGAGTGCAGGAAACATATTGCATAGTGCATACCTTCATGATAAATAACAATACGTAGGGAGGCTAATTTACTGACTTCGTTATCGAGTACTGGCTGAGTATCGACCAGGCACGTAGCCAGGGGGGGGGGGGGGGGGGGGCGGCCGCCCTCCCTCCCCCTGGAGGCTGGGAGGGCCCTTTTCGGCGCGCAGCGCGCCGAAAAGGGCCGACGAGATCACGCGAAGTGCGGTATCATGGACTCTTTACCACGCGAAGCGTGATCTTGAGAGAGTTTAGAGCACTTCAAAGGCCCTTTAGGGCCTCCAGGGCCCTCGCTGAAAGACCAGAGGGTCCCTTGAACGTTTAAAAGAGCCCTGTGCATGTCAGAGGGACCCCTGGCCAGACCGAAAGGACCCCTGAGCGGGCCAGAGGGCCCCTGAACACGTCGAATGGCCTCTAGTCAGCATAGAGGGGCCCCTAGGCAGGTCGAGAGGCCCCTGAGCATGTATCAGGGCCACAAAGCGGCCAGCGCAGTCCCTTGCCAGGTCATTAAGGCCCCTGAGCAGGTTAGAGGGCCCCTGGACAGACCAGAGGGCCTCTGGCCAGACCAGAGGGCCCCTGGACAGTTAGGGTCCCTGTGCAGGTCAGAGGGTCCCTGACCAGACCGAAAGCGCCCCTAGGTGGGTCAGAAGGGTCCCTGAACATGCCGAATGGGCCCCTAGTCAGAACGGAGGGGTCCCAGGGCAGGTCAGAGGGCCCTCGGAGCATGCCGCAATGCGACAAAGCAGCCAGCACAGTCCCTTGCCAGGTCGGAAGGGCTCTTTAGAAGACTGGAGGGCCTCTGGAGAGACCAGAGGGCTCCTGAAAAGTTAAAAGGGCCCCTGTGCAGATCGGAGGGGCCCCTGACCAGACCGAAAGGACCCTGGGCGGGTAAGAAGGGTACCTGAACATGCCAAATTGGCCCCTAGCCAGCACGGAGGGGCTCCAGGGCAGGTCGGAGGCCCCCTTGACAATGTCGGCAGGGCGACAAAGCAGCCAGCGCAGTCCGACCAGAAGAGTCGCTGGGCAGATCGGAGGGGCTCCTGGGCAAGTCAGAGAGGCCCCTGGCTAGACCGAAAGTGTCTCTGGGCCGGTCGGAAGGGCCCTTGAACATGCCGGATGAGTTCCTAGCCAGACTGGAGGGGCCCCTGGACAGGTCGGAGGGGGCCGTGAGCATGTCGGCAGGGCGACAAAGCAGCCAGAAGGGACCCTGGCCAGGTCGGAAGGACCTCTGAACAGGCCGAATGGGCCTCTTGACACACAAGAGGGGCTTCTTTGAATGTCAGAGGAGTCCCTGGTCAGACCGGAAGGGCCAACAGTACGTAGATATCCCAGATGAAGATTAAATACAAAGAGGACTTCCTCCACGATACAAATATTAAAAGCGGAGCTTTCGCGTATATTGTAACACCCTTCGTCGGGGTGTTACAATATACCCGAAAGCCCCGATTTTAAGTTTTATTGTAGAGTAAGCCCGCTTTGTATTTTATATGCATCACCACATCATGTCTTTTCGTTTCGCGGATCCCAGATGAGTCCCTGAACAGGTCGGAAGGGCGTTGAAAAGGTCGGAGGGGCCCCTAGACGATCTGAAGGGACCCTGGGTCTTTCAACAGTAAGAATGCAGTTGTCCAGGGAATAAAACTCACAATTTCCGCGCCGCTCCGCGGCGCAATTTAGCTACAAATTCGATTATATGCGGGTTAGCAAAGAAAATCGCCCTGTTTCTCGTCGCATTTATGTGTTATGTTGTTACTTTCTTATATAATTGGGCAAAATAGCTTACTTTAGGACTTCTTTACCGCACTTTTAAACGCACAATATAGCATTTTCAGAGGTCCGCACCATACGCAATGCGCCGCATTGATAAGAAAGCATATCTAGGGCATAAGACTCAACATTTTCGCACCGCTCCGCGGAACAATTTGTTTAAGAGTTCCAGGTCTTGAGCTTAAAAAATATTCGAAGTTGGTATAGCTGATTCCAAATTGGTGTCGCTGGTTTAAAAGTTTATATGGCAGTTTGCTAACTCCAGCAACAGTATTCGTCACGTGCCCACCAACCCCCAGTCCGGCCCGGCCCCATCAACACCAAGCCCAGGCCCGGACCAGGCCCGGTCAAATTCATAATATTTATACACATCATGAGGTAGCTCCGTGAAACACGGTTATTCTGCACCTCGAGTCATAAAAGCATAAGCAGCGAACAATCTGGAGTCAGGCATTCACAGCAGGCGCACGATGTCACATTGTGTCACAGTATTTATGTATAGACATATCAGTCATCGTCACCAAACTGATTTCTTAAGAGCCATCTTCGCACCTCGCCTTTGAAAAGTGAGGGCTGCATATCACGCATGGCTGCTGGCAGGCTGCTGCTGCTGGCAGGCAATTTGGTCACGATAGAGTATAAAAACCTGCGCTTTCCCGACTCAGATCTTATCTGAGGGGTCACAAGCTGATCCGACTGCCTAGTGGAGCGATGGTGAATGTCGTGTCTGGTGATAAGACCATGGGCAAGTGTCTCTGGCTCAGATATACACCGGATCTTGTTCAGAAGTGTGAGGCCGTGATACAAAAACATATTCTCGGCTGTGAGCCATTTAAGCTCCCGTAGCACGTCACTGATGTGGTCGTACTTTCTGCGACCGGAGATGACTCGAGCTCCAAAGTTGAGTATTCGCTGAAGGCGACATAGCTGAGTTTTGTTGGTAGCTCCGTAGATGGTCACACAGTAGCGTATCAGGGAAATCACCAGCCCTTCCACAAGTCGGATCACAGTGGGCTGTGGCAGGCAATGACGACTGTGGCTGAGGCCACACAGTGTACCGGTACATCGTCGTACTAAGTCATCGATGTGAGCCGAGAACGTCATTCTCTGATCAAACACGACACCCAGATTCCGCACAGTGGGAGAACCGACGATAGTGGTTCCCATGAAATTGATGCTGACGGCCGGGAGCCGCTGAACGTTTTGACGAGAGCCGAGAACTATAAGCTGTGTTTTCTCTGCGTTAATTTTTAGGCCATTTTTGCCAAACCATCAGGAAAGCTGTAGAAGAGTTTGCTCCATTGAAGTTACAAGGGAACCAACATCGCCAGGCCCCCCAGAGATCAGAACCTGGGTGTCATCCGCATATTGCACAATGTCCGCATCGTTCGCATACAGAGGAAGGTCATTGGCATAAATCGAGTACAACAGAGGTCCCAACGCTGAGCCCTGGTAGGTGCCGATGGGGTTCAGCAGCGGCCGAGAGGTAACACGCTCGCCAGATGGCGTTCGAATACGCACTTGTTGGTAGTGATCGGCCAGATAGCTATTAAACCATCGCTCGTCTACACCGTAAAGACGCAGCTTGCTAAGCAGACGATCGTGCGGGATAACATCAAAACATTTCGACAAATCCAAAAGACAGAGAAGAGTGACGTAACTGTGGTCCATTGCAGTAAACACTTTTGTCAGTTACGGAAAGCAGTGCAGTGTCGGTGGAATGGTTCAGTCTAAAACCATGCTGATTAGGAGAAAACAGATGATGCGATGAAAAGTAATAAAAAAGCTGCTCGTACACGACTCGTTCAGTGATCTTAGCGATAGTCGGTAAAATCGAATTGGGTCGGTAGTTAGAGGTTTCTGTTGATTTTGAGGATTTCTGAATAGGATGAACGATTGTCAATTTCCAAGATCTAGGGACGTGACCGGAGACGAGGCTAACGTTAACGATGTGAGTGAGAATGTAGCACAACGATGACATACAACGCTTCACGAATCGAACGCACAGGCCGTCAGCACCACACGCCGTGCTACTGCGCATTCTCCCCACCACGCGGCCCAGGTCGCCCGGGCAGATGAGAGAGACTCGGAAGCCTCCGGTGGCGACTCGCGGCAGACGGACCGGCAGCTCCGGTCCGGCCGCGTCTACCCGACGAGCCGTCTTTGGACCCACTTCCACGAAATATTTGTTCATAGCATCCGCGTCAGCACTGGGAATGGACCTGACAGGCCGCTTGGATGCGACTATGGGCTGCACGCTACGCCACATAGCGCCAGGTCCGGCTTGGCGCACCCGCCGGTCCAGCTCCTCCCGCGTGTCGCGCCGGATCGCAGCCTGGACCTGACGGTTCAGGAGTTTGTAGCTCTCGCGGTCACCTTCCCGGAGTGCTGCTCGTCGCTGCGCCATGAGGTCTTTGGTAGTGTCCGTGATCGGTGGCGCAACTGGATTGCGCACTCTGAACCGCTTTTCAGGAATCAAAGTGTCTACGATGGGCCGTGTCACCATAAGTAAATAGTCCCACTGCTCCTC
This sequence comes from Chirona hameri, assembly GCA_036785665.1. Lineage (NCBI taxonomy): Eukaryota > Metazoa > Arthropoda > Thecostraca > Balanomorpha > Balanidae > Chirona > Chirona hameri. The sequence continues at coordinate 157,512 of JAXIVJ010000399.1, forward strand.
CGGGCTGTCACTAGTGAACACCGGGCTCCAGTCCACTGCTGCTATCTGGCGGTCAGCCTCATCCGGGTCAAACTTAGACCAGCACCTGGTGGTGAGGGTGCACGGCTGGGGTCTGAAGTCAGACACGGACAGCATAGCACGTGACCAGTCGTGAGGGCTGTAGTCACAGTGGACAACACCGGCCCAGCTGTCGACACTCTGGTTCGTAACGATCACATCGATGGTGGAGCCAGACGCTCGAAATGTCGGTTCCGTGATGTGCTGCTGAAGGGAGTAGCCACGCAAGAACTGCCGAAACTGCTCAGCTGTTGCGCTGTCGGCGCTCATGTTGAGGTTGATATCCCCGGCGATGACAATGGGGCCGCTGTGTTTTGTAAGCACGTACTGTAGCTGCTGTTCCAGCTTGGCCAAGTCGGCGGTCACACGTGCCTGGGTCCGAATCGGTGGCCGGTATACCGCGCACACCATGACGCGAACCGGGCCAGCCTGAACCTGGACCCACAGCGTCTCGATTTTGGAGCCGGCGATGGGCTGATCAGGAGGTTCCACGGTGGTCGCTTCCAGGGGCTTTCTTGTTGCTATGGCAACTCCACCGTAGCCCTTGCCGTCCGGGCGGTCATGCCGACTCAGCTGATAGCCAGGAATCGGAATCAGCCTGTTGTGAGTTGACGGTTTCATCCATGTCTCGTTCAGGATCACCAGGTCATATTCTTGCTCGGCAATGTCTTGCCTGAGCGCGAGTAGCTTTGGTTTCAGGGACTGTATGTTGAGCTGTCCGACGTACAGCTGGCCGGGCCGCGCATGCGCTCTCCAGACACGTCCACCTCTGGCTCCGCGCCACCTGCTCCGCACCCCTCGCCGGTCATCGATCTCAACGACAACGGACCTTGGACGCCTTCCAGACTTCTCTCCTCCAGCCCTCCACCGCTTCCGGGTGCGGGACCCTGTCCACGTGCTTGTGGCAGGGTCGTTAGACCCTTAGATAGGTAGCTTTTAGATATTTTTAAGTAGGTAACGTAATTTCCACAATTTGCAAGGTAGAGAACCCGCTTCATTCTGTAGATTAATTGCAGCTGGCAACACGTTCTGCCGTGTGTGCCACGTTAACGTAATTTAGGTTATTAATTAAACTTTCCCCTCCCTCCTCCGGTCATGGCGACCTCCCCGCCCCTCCGCCCCCTCATGGCAACTTCCCCGCCCCTCCGTCCCCTCATGGCGACCCCCCCGCCCGGCCCCCTTCAGGAGTCTCTCCCCTCCCGTCCCGGCGCGCGGCCACCCCCCGGCTTCCTTCCGAAGCCACCCGACCCCCTTCAGGGGTCTGCCCCCCCGGACGGTCCTCCTGGACCCCCCGGCTCCCCTCGGGAGCCTCGCCTGAACCGACCCGGTGCTTGGCTCCCCCCCAACACCTCGCCACCCGACGGGCCTGCTCTCCTCCTCATTCAGAGGAAGGACGGAGTTACCATGAGGTACTCCAACCCGTTCGCGGTGCGCCGCCAACTGGTCGCCCTCTGCGGAGAGGTGGCCAGCGCGCGCCCCATCCGTTCCGGCGGTCTGCTGGTTCAGACCCTGTCTGGCCAGCAGACTGCCACCCTCCTAGCCATCCCGTCTTTCATGGACAAGGCTTGTGAGGTGACGGCCCCGGACCACATGAATTCCTGCCAGGGATTCATCCTGTGCCCCGAAGTCAGCAATCTGACTGAGACCGTGCTCCTCCAGGAGCTAGTGACTCAGGGGGTGACAGAAGTGGTCCGGATGCGGTCTAAGCGACCAGGCCCCAACCCCATGGTCCGGCTGCGTTTCCGGGGCTTACAGCTCCCGGAACGCATCTACTGTGGCTACATAGTAGTCACAGTCAAGGAGTGGACCCAAGGGCCTCTGCAGTGCAGAGCCTGCTGGCGGTTTGGCCACCACCAGCGTCAGTGCCACGCCCGCCAGTCCATCTGCGGGAAGTGCGCCGAGACGCACGACACAGCCCAATGTGTCGGTGCGACACCGCAGCCACTCGCTGCGTGTCGTGCGGGGCCCCCACTCCCTCCCGCATGGTCCCGTGACTGTTCCCTGCTCCGAGCGCTAGCCCCGCACCCGCCCGCAAGCGTTACCCCCGCCCCACCGCCATCTCCCACTCCCCACCCTCCCCAGCCCCCCGCTGCCCCCATCCCCCTACCCCTCTCTCTCCCCCCCCCTCCTACTCACTCGAACCCACCCACCGCCCAACCTCCTGTCCCGACCTCCAAGTCGAGTCCCACCTCCACCCCCACCGCGGCCCGTCACACCGAGTCCCCCTTCCCACCCCCTCTCCGACCTAAGTATCATCATCCGAAGTCCCCCTCTCTGGACTCTGTCCCAGTCCCCAGCGGCACCCACTCCCACCCCCCCATCTCTGCGCACTCTCCCTCCGAATCCCTGGCCCCGAGCAGTCTCTCGACGTCCTCTATGTCAGCTCCGTCACCCCCCAACCTCCCCAAACATCCCTACCCCTCCCCACCCGTGCCAATCCATCCCCAATCTCCCCCCTCTCCTCCATGACAGCACTCCTCACCCCTCCCCCCACCCCCTCCCCTCCCCCCCAACCCCCTCCCACCCCCCCCCCCTCCCCCTCCCCCCCACCCCTAACCGCTACCGCCGCAATTTGAGACGGTTCAACAAGAAATATAAATCACCTCCAACAAAATACTTCATCAGTTGTTGCTGAACTAACCGTTAAACTGTGCTGCTGCTGACCGCTGGAAATTGCGTGTTGGCTGCCGGTTTGTTTCGGGCCCCTGCTGGAATCTCGGCCGCGCGGCGAATGGCCTGCGCTGTTCGTGACGTGGCTGATTTGGCGGGGGATTTCTGAAATGGGGACGCCCGATGGTAGATGAGCGATTTTGCGTTGGCGGCGGCATGATTCCCTGTCAAATTGGTCGCTAAATCAGGTTGCTGCCGACGTGGGGTAGCGTGTTAGCTGCCGGTGTCTTGTTGCGGGGCCCCCTGCTGGATTGGTAGCGCGGCGAATGGTTATGGCTTGGCTGTTCGTTGCGTAGCTGATTTGGCGGGGGATTTCTGCGATGGGGCGCCGATGGTTGATGTGCGGTTTTGCGTTGGCGGCGGCATGATTCCCTGCCAAACCAGTCAGAAATAACTTCCTGACTAACTGTTAAATCAAGTTACTGCTGACGCGGGAGTTGCGGGTTGGCTGCCGGTGTCTTGTTGCGGGGGCCCCCTGCTGGATCTCGGCCGCGCGGCGAATGGCCGGTGCTGTTCGTGACGTGGCTGATTTGGCGGGGGATTTCTGCGATGGGACGCCGATGGCTGATGTGCGATTTTGCGTTGGCGGCGGCATGATTCCCTGCCAAACCAGATCACACGCCGATGCTGCGCTGCGGTGCAGTGTCCGCTGCGCTGCGGTGCAGCATGTTAAATTATGTTAAAATCACGCTGCTGCCGACGTGGGGCTGCTTGTTGGCTGCCGGTGTCTTGTTACGGGGGCCCCCTGCTGGATCTCGGCCGCGCGGCGAAATTCGTTGCGCGGCTGATTTGGCGGGGGATTTCTGCGATGGGACGCCGATAGTAGATGTGCGGTCTTGCGTTGGCGGCGGCATGATTCCCTGCCAAATCAGTCTCGCAACGAAAGGTTCCATTGGAATTCGTTGTTCATTTCTTAACGTAATGCTCCTCCCAACCCTCCTCTCCCCTCTGCTCCGCTCTTGCCAAAGCCGAGTATTGAACACCCGCCCCTGATAACATATGCCGATGCTGCGCTGCGGTGTGGTGGCCGCTGCGTTGCGGTGCGGTGCTCACTCCACTGCGCTGCGGTGTGGTGTCCGCTGCGCTGCGGTGCAGTATATTAAATCATGTTGCTGCCGACGTGGGGTTGCGCGTTGGCTGCCGGTGTCTTGTTGCGGGGGCCCCCTGCTGGATCTCGGCCCCGCGGCGAGGGTTTCTGGCCGTGGCTCTTCGTGGCGTGGCTGATTTGGCGGGGGATTTCTGCGATGGGACGCCGATGGCTGATGTGCGATTTTGCGTTGGCGGCGGCATGATTCCCTGCCAAACCAGATCACTCGCCGATGCTGCGCCGCGGTGTGGTGGCTGCTGCGCTGCGGTGCAGTGTCCACTGCGCTGCGGTGCAGTATCCACTTTGTCAAACCTTTTTTACACTGTTAGGTGATAGTTATCTTGTATTGATAGGTCCCCTCTTAGATTATTTCTACCAAACACGTTTAGCTAAACAAATATAACAGGGTTTTTTTGCCTTGCGCATTTTGGCCCACCGCGCAGGTTTTTCCCTTTGCCTTAGACGCTGTTTTTTTTATATTATTTAGGACTTTTCGCCCAGCTAAACACACCCCACAACCAGGTCTCGCCGAGGCGCCGGAGCTAGGGAGACTGGCAACAGTCTCCCGCGGTTGCAATGACGGCACCCCACGGCTCCATCAACTCTGACACTGTACAAGTATTCTGTTCTGTGTGTGTGTATGAAATATATTGTGTATGTATGTGTCTCGTGTTTTATTTTAACTTTGACTTTGAACGAAATACTTAACGTAAGATAGACTTTAGATTTACTGTGAAGAATTCACTTAACGTAAAATAGCTACCCTATTCCCTTTTTTGCTCGGGTTCCCATAAACCGACTAACGTAACTCTTTGCCTGGCAAATTGCCAGAAGTACTTTCCCCAAACCCGGGATATGGCTATAGGCCGGTTCGGGTAAAAAAAAAAAAAAAAAAAAAAACCCTCGCCGGGTGCGCCTGGCCGCGCCGCCAGCCGCGGTCTCCGTCGGAGCAGGGCAGGTCATGCCCCCGGGACATGTCACCTCGCCGCGGTCAGCAGCAGGACGGCGGGGTCGGGCCGGCCGCGTGACCGCAGCGCGTCCCAGCAGCTGAGCGTCAGCTGAGCCAGCCGCACCGCCCGGGGCACTGGAGCGTCCAGCCCTGCTGTAGGGCGGCGCAGGGGCCGGGGCGGCAGCGAGCACAAGCAGGCGAACCACCGCCAACAGCGCCAGACAGCGCAACAGTTCACCGTGCATAGTGTTTACACTACAACGCTTCTAGTACAACACAAGCGCAACTACCGGACGTCCGGTCGCAGGCAAGGTAAGTCGCTCCCGCGTCACCCAGCACTCCACAGACAGTCCAGTTCAGAACCAGCGCCAGAGCTGGTATCGCACCTGATGTCACGTCACCCAGCACTCCGCAGACAGTCCAGCTCAGAACCGGCGCCAGAGCTGGTATCGCACCTGATATCACGTTTTCACTTTCGCCGCACGGTAGTCGTTCTCCTGTCCAGTCACACAATACACCCACTCGATCAATCGCGCCAGAAAAGGTCACATTCACTCTACCGACAGTCACAGGGTTGGTGTCTGTGAGCCGGTGGGGAGGGACGGGACGAGCCCCGCGCGCGTCCGGCCGCTGGCGCCGCGCAGCGAATACTATAATATTGAGGCCCAGGCCCGGTCCGGCCCGTTCAGATTATGCATATAATTATTTTCACAAAATTTGCAATAATTGTCCTAGCACTTGTATACTATAAATGTGAAACAATGAACCAACTATGCTAACCAAAAAAACAAAAGTCCACAGCCACAGCAACAGTGTGTTGCTGTGTAAGTGAACTGCTGGTTCAAATATTTGTTAGCTCTGACCTGAGCTTGTGCGACGCGCGGATTACTTCAAAATTGTCAGGCCCATGCCCATCCAGAGCCCAGTGATTTCCTTAAAGTTGAGGCCCGGCCCAGGCCCAGCCCATGGCCCATAGGGCCAGCCAGCCCATAGCGAACTCTGCCTTTCAATGCTCGGGAAGGGACCCTTTCGAGGCGCCGCCCCCCCCCCTGGACGAAATCACAGCTACGTGCCTGGTACCGACCGATATAAGCGTGGATATCTTTATCAGTAGGAAACTGCCAATATCTTTCGGTAGGAGTGTTTATATGCAAAATGTGGTGAATTTACATCATATTTTGGCCTCGTCTATCGATTTCAGGTGCCAACTCCATTTTTGTGGAAAAAGGTGATTATCTCCCTTTAATAACACAAAAATAGGACGAAATGTGTTGGGTTTTAATCTTGTTTGTCGGGAGGTTTATAGGCATTTTATACTTCCGTGGCACTTTTGACAGTAGAGGATCACTTGGCTTGACCTGGAGGTAGGGTGGGCCATGCGTACCTACTCATCAATTTTGCCCCCCCCCCCCCTGGCAAAAATCCGTGGTGCCGCTCCTGCTTCGATGGTAAGAACATTGGAGACAGTTTTTTCCTCTAAATATTGTATCTATATTGTTTTTATTTTGAAAAATCATGGTTAACTCAACGACATTATATTTGTCTCGTCGAGCTGCATTCAATGATGCATTGTATGATCCCCGCAGGTCACTCCATGACATCAAGGTCACGTGACCTGAGGTTGATTTCCCATATGACCTGGCTTGATTATACAATATATAATTTTCCGTTTTATTCGGCAAAGTTGAACTTTTTTATCTCTGTAAGACACTTTTAGCTATTTTTATAACATTCCCGGTCTGGAAATAGAGATGAGAAAATGTGATGTCTTGAGGACCCACAGATGCGCGAAATATTGAATTATGTAATCACGTGATCTTAATCACTGAGCGGAATAGGTTGTCATGTGATTCAAAGGGCCAGCACCCTCCTATTCCACCTAATACAAATCACGAATTTTAACTGAGAATAACGAAATCACGTGACCTGACCTGAGGTCACGTCAAAATTTCGACACTTTTCCATTTGAGTTCCAAAAATATTACATTAAATTAATTTGTGGTTAATGGCGATTCTGATGATACATAGGTTTATATAATTCGAACTATTTATATGAGAGATATCGCCCGAAGAAAATTAAAACTTTGCGCAGCATTAAAGGGAATCTTTCACCTTTGTATTGGTTTTGAACTGAGACAGTCATTATCTTTGGCCGTTATTGAAATGCCGAAAATACTAAGGTCATTTTCCCAAAAACTTAGCCGTTTTTAAGCAATTTAATTTCCCATTTGCAAAATGGGGGCTAGGCTAGTGCCGCCGCTGATTGGCTGACAGCCACTTTGTCAGCCAATCCCACTTTGTCAGCCAATCAGCGGCGGTCTATAGCTCAATAATGACGTCACATCCCAAATTTTAAACCTTAATTTGTATAAAGTTAAGTGACTTTCCAGAGAAAAAACATCACCATAGTTTTCAGCAGCACTTACTTCATATTTTCGACTACAACCAGCGTATATTTGACAACTTTCAGAAAGGTGAAACATTCCCTTTAAAGAGATGCCTGAGGCTATAACTCGAAAATCGTTCGACGGATGGGGCTGAAAATTTTACAACGTGAATCTACGACCCAGATAACCTCCGATACCTAGTTCAATCAAAATATGAGAAGTAGGATGTTATGGTTTGGTCGGTCTAACGTGGACTGCACCGGTTGATCTCTGGCAGGGGCGTAGGAATTATGTTCAAGTTGGGGGGGGGGGGGGGGCAGCAGGCATTCTGAAGTCGATTCTTTCCATGCAACGCCCATAGGCGTAATGTTAAAATCCAAAATGTTGGGGGGGGGGGGGCGGCTGCCCCCCCCCCTCCTGCCCCCCGGCTCCTACGCCTATGATCTCTGGTCACGTGACTGAGGTCACAGAGCGACTACGGGCTGATGTTATATATCATTGAAAGCAGGTCGACGATATAAGCATAATGCCGTTTAATTGAGCTCTCTAGCACAATTACGTGCAAAGTTATTACCAAAGACCATGATTTTTCCAAATACAAAAATGTCAATACGATATTTCGAGAAAACAACCATCGCCATTTAAAAAAACAAACATCGAAGGCTTATGTATCGATGTCGATTCTGGCATGGAAAACAAATCCGAATTTTAAATAGCCAGAGTAGCCGTTTTCACGAAGGATTATTGCTCTGAAAAGTTTCTTAAATATTCTGAAAGTTTGGAAAAACTACACAACTTTTACATGCGATTTTTGGCTAGAAATGTCCCTTATAATTGTTTAATATGTTGGTAAGAATAAAATATGTTGACAAAACTGCGGTTTGGTGGTAATAAAGTATTGATAGAATTTTCCTGAAACTTTTCAGGAATATTCTATCAATACTTTATTACCACCAAACCGCAATTTTGTCAACATATTTTATTCTTACCAACATATTAAACAATTATGAGGGACATTTCTAGCCAAAAATCGCATGTAAAAGTTGTGCAGTTTTTCCAAACTTTCAGAATCTTGAAGAAACTTTTCAGCGCAATAATCCTTCGTGAAAACGGCTATTATAAAATCACGTGATTTGACCTGATATCATCTGTCGAAATTCCAAAAAATAAAATTTTCCAAAAATGATTACATCACAATATTATATTGTTCCGATGATTCTGATGATAAATAGGTTTATATGACTCGCATGATTTAGATGGGAGATATTGTCCGCTGAAAGTTAGAGTTTTGCTTGCCATTACAAAGTTGTCCGAGGCTGTAACTCGAAAACCATTTGACCGACGGGCCACGGGGCTGAAAAGTTGACAGCGTGAATCTACACTTATTCTACAGCCTAGATAACCCCCGACACGTAGTTTTATCGAAGTATGAGATGTAGAGTGTTATTTCGCGATTTTTTTGTGTGGTCGATCTTTCCTGAAATGCACCAATTGCCACCCCCCCCCCCTCCAAACGAAAAATCAGTTAGGCAAACTCATGTTTTAGCCCCCTCCAAACCGTTTGTTTCGGGAAGGCGTGGTATTTACCGCTCTCCACCGCCCAACGACTCTTTCGCGCTGACGACCCGACGCCACCCCCCGTCAACAACTTTTCGCTGACGAAACGAAGCGAAATTTTTGCCCCCCCCCCCCCCCAACTCGAAACCTAAATCCGCCACTGCGGGATCATACCACACAATTATAATTTGGCGCTATGTCTTTGGCGGAATCGTCTGTAATTTTAACTTGGGGCTCAGCCCAACGCCATGGGCGGGGGTCTTTTTTGCCCCCTGGTTATCTTCCGAACCAAGGATCGCAGCGAGACGTTCACGGCGGCATTCGAAAGCTCTCAATGAGACACATCTAAAGCATACTCGATAGTTTCAAACTGAGGTCACATGTTTGAAACTCGCAAAGCCCTGGTCACGGTCTGGTCAAAGGTCAAAATCGAGGTATTTGAGTGTATGGACCATACTTGCCATCCAAAGAGGCTTCCATTGCGACCACGATCACCCAAGGTGCTCTCTAAGGTATAGTACATATTCCGCATGAGCTGAAGTGAGATTGTTGGCAAAAGTCAAGGTCAGGTCACAAAAGGTCACTATGCGCAAAATATCTACGAAGTCATGCAACATACGTTATATGGGTTATTTTATACGTCTAATTCGATAGTGATAGTGATTTTACCATCTGACCTCATTCAAGTGAAGTTAGTGTCAAGCTCAGGTCAAGGTCAGGTCACATATAGTCAAAATTGAAATTGAAATTGATTAATCTAAAAAAAAGGCATTTTTCTAGACCAGTTTTGTCTCAGAAATACAGCGCTGACATTTATTTGTTTATATCTGGTCACTAAAAGCAAAAACGCAATTTCAAAATATGACGTCATGAGTTACTCATACTTGGGACCCGTAAGTCAGTCAAAAATAAAGATATTGTTTTTACATTTGGTTTGGGTATTGTCCACATGTGGTTCTCCAACGTGTGTTTCGTTTTATGTTAGCAAATTTCGATTTTGAGGACATTTTAAAAGTTTTTTTTGGTCAAAAACCCAAATTTTCACAAATCCGAGACAGACATTTTTTAGCCCTTGCCAGTTGCTATCTTGTGACGTTTTCTGATTGCATTTTGCTCAACATATGGTATTTGTACGGTCTGTTAAAGTTTAGCTGATATTTTCGTCAAACTCGTGTGTAGTGAGTGGCGTCACTAAATTCGCTATATATCGATTTTTTTTTCTCGACGAAATTGCTTCATTTTGCAAAGAAGACGTAAATTAATGTAGAAGGTACCCGAAGTTTCACGTCGATAGCGTGTTTTTTAAGCTATTGCGAAAGTTCGTCAAGAGGGGGGGGGGGGGGGGGGGGAGCAATGGGGGTTAAGGAAGTGGGGGCGGGTGGACAGCCAATGGCGGGTTAAGAGGAAACTAGTGGGGCCCGGGTGGCTCAGTCGGAAGAAGTTGGCTCGGAATATATGGGTTCCGGGTTCGAGACTGGCTACTGGCGGGTCATTCGGTTCCCCGCTTGGGTCGGCGTGAGAGACTCCGACTATAAATGACGAGAGTCACGTAGCCGTAAAGCCCCAATAGGCAATACCACCAAAGGAAACCAGTCACTTTGCCAAATCGCTGTGAATGCGCTAATAAGGGATAGGTACCTATTCGTACCCGAAAATGTTGAATATGGCATTGCTTTGGCTAAATTATCAAGATATACCCCCAAAAAACAAATATTCTTAAGGAATATATTTCGAAATAGTGTGGATTGTGAATCGAAAGAATATGTGAAAGACTCGGAACGTACTACTTTTATAATATATGATTATTTTGTAATAAGTACAAATGTAATGATAATCCTATAATTGCTTACATAACTAGCATAATATTGTCATTGGCGAAAGGTTCGCTCGCTGGTCCGATAACGCAACTTTAAACATATGCTACCATATGAAGCTTTTCGACAAAGGCCCAAATTTTCGACATAGCACCAAATTTCAGGATACAATATCAAATATATTCGACAGGAGAGTCCTTGGAACCAAACAGTGTATGCCGTAAGTGATTTCTCGACATGGCCTTCGGAACTGCTATCTCAGTTTAAAACCCCATTATAAAAGTGACAATTTCCTTTAACCAAAATTGACAAAACTCATAGAGGGATTTTTCAAACCACAAAGGATTGAATGGCGAGGGTTTAGTGGCGATCGGTCAAATGGGTTGGGAGCGTGGTGTTATCCGCGAATTGGTCAGCATTGGTCTTCCATTTCGGTCACCTTAGACTTGATACAAAATAACCACTCAATAAAGGGATATTGCCACCTCCGGAGGATTTCTAAAAAGCAACTTAAATGAATGGTGGGGATCAACAATCGTGTATGCTCAAGCTCAAACTTGCTCCTGCAGCGCCTAAAGCAGTGTATCGGCAATTTATTTTGTATTTATATCTGACTCCAACACGTTGGTCCCAGCTGTGCACAGTACTAGATTCATGATGGCCGCTCTCATCCAGTTTGGCTGTGGTATTGGCGCCCGCCCAAAGCCGAAGCGTACGAATTCGCCGAGACTTGACCTTGAAAAGTCTATCTGTGTTATAAGGTATTGGATACGAATCTCCTACGCCCCAAAGTCGAGCCATAGCCATTCTTGCTGTTTTATTCATATTTTATTATGAAAGAGGCTATGGTCGTTGAAAATATAATTAACTGTATACGCATTTTAATTTTACAGAGCACTGATGGAATGATGATGTTGAGTTTACACTATTCAAAAACAAATCATAGTCCGCAAAGAAGTCATTCTGAATAGTGATGAGGCGACTCCAATTTTACGAATGTGTGCCAATCATGAGCGGTACGAATGTATTTTTTGATCTAATGGGGGGAGTTTCGGGGACCAAATTTTGCAGGTGAAATCGGACACGCTTAATCTACCGATAAACACCAAAAACTCCATATTGGCCTGCGAGGTGGCAATATCCTTTTAAGGGAAACTGACCACCATCCAACCACGGATGGTAAAACGATCGAACGAACGGTAAAACGAAACGAAAAAACATTGTATGGTAAAACGATCGGTCGCATAGGTAAGAAATGTGGGGTTAACTGCAGCGGTTTTCCGGTTTTGGTAAAACATTATTGATCAAACTCGTAAACAGAAAGTTCCCAACCATATCCGATCGAATAGTGAGTTTGGTGACGATCGGTTTCATGGGGTCTGAGCATGTACGCTACCTTTGTTATATCAAAGTTGGTCAACTCAACTTGACAAATACTGACCAAATCCATACCGTAACTTTTCCGACCACGTCGGATTGAATGGTGGAGGTTTGATGACGGATCAGTCTCACTGGTTCGGAGCATGCATTCTTCTGCAGATTGATCAAGCATTTTTGGTAGTTTTGGACCAACTAAGAAGACCACATCAAAATTACCCAAACTCAAAAGGGAAAATTAGAGCCCCCCCCCCCCACAAAAAAAGAAGAAACAGTGACGGTTTCGTGTCGATCGGTTCTATAGGGCCGGAGCATGCGCTCGCGTGCTACTCTCGTCAACTCTTTTGACCATTGACATTAGAGAGGCGCCTTCCGCGCTCGCTTCGCTAGGTAGCGAAAGCGTCTGTATGGATGTATGGGGAAGAGAGTACCTATATCGGTTTTGGTGAACTCGGCAGTTTATCCTCGAGAAAACCGACGTTTTTCATGGGATAACACCGGCAGTGGCAACCCGAATTGTTATTGGTCTAACATGTCTTCGGTGACGTAACATGTCTTCGTTCCGAATTGTGATTGGCCTAACATGTCTTCGGTGACGTAACATGTCTTCGTTCCGAATTGTGATTGGCCTAACATGTCTTCGATGACGTAACATGTCTTCGTTCCGAATTGTGATTGGCCTAACATGTCTTCGGTGACGTAACATGCCTTCGTTCCGAATTGTGATTGGCCTAACATGTCTTCGGTGACGTTCGAACCCGTGCTGTAAGCTGGCAGAATCGTCGTAAATACTAAATGGTATGCCAACGCCATTGCAAAATGGTGTTTGGCATAAGTTCCTCTTGATGTCCACATTTGCAGGACCACAGCATAAAATAACACTTAGCATGTTATACACCCAAATTACAAGCATGTATATTACACGTATCATTACATCACTGGTATACAATGATGCATGGGTATACCCATCAAGACATGTAACACACGGATATGGCGAAAAGCGTCAAATAACAGCATAGCAGTCGTGGTGCTATTACAATAAGGGCATTAAATAAATTTACCCCCATCGGAATAGTGATACAGATAGGAAACCTAACCTAACCTCGCCTAGCCTATTCCAATCCAATTGCATCTACATTTACCAGGCATATGTTGCTTTTTGTGGTGCTTGCTTGTTGGGAATACACATTACACACACCTTATTCAAGGGATTTCATATTTTTAAGCTTACATTTAAAATTACATCCGCGACATCGGCACACACAAGTATAAGCTAAGCAGTGCAAGTCTGAGCGGTGTGCAAAGCACACAGATATTTAGTCCATAGAGATTACCACCAGGCACGATAATTTTAGTAGGTACAATGGTAGGTGCAACAGTGACTGTAATATATAGCACAATATTTAGGCTTTGGCTGGAATTATACACAGACCTAGAATGTCAGTCAAATTAGCGATGATTTATGTGACGAACGGTTAAAAAAATTATTGGGACATCACTAGACAGGTGACGTTTTTTCTTCAAATATTGTCCCCTAATGGCAACCGCTTCACCTTGATATCAGGTCACAATTTGGATATCCATTCTTTCGGAGCATGAAATATTCCCAACCGATGTGCTTCGTAAACCATGAGACGACCTTTATTTTCACATGGACATTTTTATGTCTGGGCGTTTAAAGGAAATAGTTCACCTTCAACATGAGATTTTGAACTGAAATAGCAGTTTTGTAGCCCGTGTTGAGAAATCCTTATCTGCAACTTTTCTTGGCTGAAAAGACTCCCCAGCCGAAGATATTTGACTTATTGGCGAAGGAATGCGGCGCATATATGATATACCGTACCGTCTGAACTGTGCCAGCACTGCATGGAGCATGCGCAGATCAATAACGCACACCATAACATTAATAACTTACGACCTTCTGTCCTGAATTGGCGCGATGTAGGACCATTTTTGAAAAGAAAAAAAGGAACTGTATTAAAAAAATATTTAAAAAAAATAAATAAAAAAAAATCGTGTTCTGAAAAATTTCCCGAAGGTGAACTATTTCCTTTAACCTTGTGATCAAGCCAAATAAATATCCGTGCGGATCTGGTCTGGGATATCCAATTTTTGGCGTAATTCAAATTTCGCAATTGTCGCAACCGACGCGATTGATAGCCAATAAAACGGCATTTTCTTCTTTTTTTAAGAAAGAAATGGGGACCCGAAATGTCCACATAATCTCAATGTCAAACCGTGACCTAGAAATACAAATAAAGAAAATACGCAGAATGCAAAGAACAAACCAAAAACAAAACATTCTGAAAGGGTCTGTCAAGTTTTCTATGAATGGCCATGGCAGTGCATCATATTGTCTGGTTTTCTCGAATCTTGTTGCAGATGTCATCTCGGAAAAGGATATCCTAATACATAAATGGAGTATGTCTTATCTATTCATCGCGACGGTTGCGACGATTGGGAAATTTGAATTACGCCAAAAATAGGGTACCCAGATTTTGACCTGATCTCAAGGTTAAATGACGGCTTTGAGAGAAAAGTGATCAATAAAGATTATCTCGCCCAGTGCTCTATCAATTGTATGTATTAAACGAACGGTTAATTATCCCACCTTAACATTATATTTGAGTTGAGATAGCCGTTTTGATGGCTTGGCATTGCAATTAAGTATGGTAGCAATTAAAACAACCACAATGATCTAATCAAAAAGGTATTAGAGTTTGATTTTGACATCTGTAAAAAATAAGGTCTATGTGTATTTGAATAGGGCCTCTAAACCGACAGCGTCGCTCTCTTTACCCAACCGTTAATGATAGTCGACTTGTTTTAGGGTCACATATGAGGCCAGGAGAGGGAATTAAGTCATTTTTTTTGGCAGAGGCGCGCTCAGGAATGGAAGAAAGGGAGTCATATTATTGCGAGGGAACTAAGATGCATGGGCCTACAATGACATAACATACTGCAGTTTTCGGATGAAACACGCACCACAGGGTACTCTACGAACGATTATAAGATAATAGGCGAGTCCAGTTGAGGGGAATCAAACTCAGTTTGATTTTTGAAAATCGGATGGGTATATCTCGAGATCTCCGGGGAGGGGGGGGGGGGGGGGGGGACGGACGGGGACGGACGGAATCCACCCCCCCCCCCCCCCTGTTACAAATAGGGGTAGCCAGGAGTCTGTTAAAAATAGGGTTAAATACTATGTACTCTGTTGCAAGTTCACAGGCATGCATGATAACCTAACAATGTTAATCAGACGGTTCCTGTATTGACTAGGATGATCTCGAGCATACGTTGCAAGGCGGCATATTAATTTCAGATCTGGGGCAGCTTCCAAAGCCTTATCACCACAAGCCTTCTCGCCTTCTTTCAAAGTCTGATCCCTTGTCTCGGTTCACTAGACCGGCGCATTGTTCTTCAGTGGCTGGCCTGCCTCGCTGCTCATCTTCAGATCACGAACTTTGCGGCGGTTAGCGCGACACCACAACAAACCGAGGACCACCAGCACGACTGCCACCACCACCACCACCACCACCACGGGAATGACCCACGAGAGCATCTGCTGGGTGGCCCTCTTCCTCTCCTCCTCCACACGCGCCGCGACGTTCTCAAAGTCGTTACAGAGGTCGCCCTGGCAGGTGGCCGTGCAGGTGCGCACCCTCGAGACGGTGCTGCAGGTGAAGCGGCTTTCCTGGATGCAGCCACGACTGGCGTCCACCAGCCGAGGCTCGGCGTCTGGGCCGTCCGACCCCAGCAACTCCTGGACGGTCACCTGTACGCGGAGGACACTCGGTCAGGGTGGGATCAGGAGTCACTCGGTCAGGGTGGGATCAGGACTGCCGCTCGGTCAGGGTGGGATCAGGAGTCACTCGGTCAGGGTGGGGTCAGGACGGCCGCTCGGTCAGGGTGGGATCAGGAGTCACTCAGTCAGGGTGGGGTCAGGACGGCCGCTCGGTCAGGGTGGGATCAGGAGTCACTCGGTCAGGGTGGGATAGGACGGCCGCTCGGTCAGGGTGGGATCAGGAGTCACTCGGTCAGGTTGGGATCAGGACGGTCACTTGGTCAGGGTGGGATCAGGACGGTCACTCGGTCAGGGTGGGGTCAGGACGGCCGCTCGGTCAGGGTGGGATCAGGAGTCACTCGGTCAGGGTGGGATCAGGAGTCACTCAGTCAGGGTGGGGTCAGGAGTCACTCGGTCAGGGTGGGATCAGGACGGTCACTCGGTCATGGTGGGATCAGGAGTCACTCGGTCAGGGTGGGGTCAGGACGGCCGCTCGGTCAGGGTGGGATCAGGAGTCACTCGGTCAGGGTGGGATCAGGACGGCCGCTCGGTCAGGGTGGGATCAGGAGTCACTCGGTCAGGGTGGGATCAGGACGGTCACTCGGTCAGGGTGGGATCAGGAGTCACTCGGTCAGGGTGGGATCAGGAGTCACTCGGTCAGGGTGGGATCAGGACGGTCACTCGGTCATGGTGGAATCAGGAGTCACTCGTTCAGGGTGGGATCAGGAGTCACTCGGTCAGGGTGGGATCAGGAGTCACTCGGTCAGGGTGGGATCAGGACGGTCATTCGGTCAGGGTGGGGACAGGACGGTCACTCGGTCAGGGTGGGATCAGGACGGCCACTCGGTCAGGGTGGGATCAGGACGGTCACCAGGTCATGGTGGGGACAGGAGTCACTCGGTCAGGGTGGGATCAGGACGGTCATTCGGTCAGGGGTGGGATCAGGACGGTCACTCGGTCAGGGTGGGATCAGGACGGCCACTCGGTCAGGGTGGGATCAGGACGGTCACCAGGTCATGGTGGGGACAAGACGGTCATTCGGTCAGGGTGGGATCAGGACGGTCACTCGGTCAGGGTGGGATCAGGACGGCCACTCGGTCAGGGTGGGATCAGGACGGTCACCAGGTCATGGTGGGGACAGGACGGCCACTCGGTCAGGCGAGGGATATCTGGACGATGACTAAATGACCCACAATGACTAGGACGATCATCTGGACGTAGGGCAGACCACGAGCACACGCAGGCAATGGGGCTCCCCGCCCCTGTTCAAGACCGGACAACCAGTTCTGAGCAACATGCGAGCTTACGATCACCGAAATTTTACCACGCCAATGCAAATCAAACATCAAAAGAAATGGTCGTGCAATTACTAAAATATGCATGCAACCGTATTTATACATAGACCGTGCTGGAAGACGGCTAACGCACAAAATATAATGGCATATAATCAATTCATATTTGCTCGGTTAGAACCATTGCAGAACATCATTATTAGTGAGCTCCAAAATGGATGTGTTCCCAATTGTGAACAGGGCTCACATGCAGAGAAGCTTTATACTCTGTGCAATACATTAACTGAATCGATAAATTCAAGTGCTATGTTCTGTATTCCGAAGAATAGTGGTCAGTCAAGGCACACAAATGCAGTTTCTGGGTGGAACCAGACCGTTAACCTAAGGCATGAGTTGGCTCGTGAAGCGTTTCTTCACTGGAGGTCTTGTGGCTCACCCAAAGAGGGTTATGTTGACGCCCAGATGAAACAGAGCAGATTGTCATTTAAATATGCCTTAAGGTGTAAAAGGGGACAAGATCAGATGAAAGCTAACAAATTAGCTGGGCTCTCTCTGGTCAGGACCCGGAGCGCTTCTGGTCACTGATAAAAAGCGGTAACTGGGTGGAGGTGTTCCATTACCTCTTAGCTTTGGTAATGTTACAGGATGCGATAACATTTCTAATATGTGGAGGACCCATTTCACAACAATTTTTAACGATCTCAGTTGTAGCAGTGATTTGAGAGTTCTGACTTCTGACTTCTGAGCCAACTTAGTTCCAATATATCTTCTGTTACACCTCCCATAACTACCGGGATGTCCAAAATGCTATATTCAAACTCAAAAGTGGAAAGTCCCCTGGTTGGGATCACATGACGACAGATCACCTGTTACACTTGCACCCGGATGTCTCTGCTGTCATGGCTGTCCTGCTAAACAGTATGGTAAACCATTCTATCCTGCCTGATAGTCTAATTTACTCGGTTTCTTGTGCCTTTGGTTAAGGATAAAAGTAGCGTTTTAGATGATACGTCAAACTATAGGGCTATCGCATTATCTACTGCCCTTTCAAAAGTGTTCGAGTGTTCTCATGGAAAGGTTGGGGCCTTTTTATGTACAAGTGACGCTCAGTTTGGTTTCAAAACTGATCATTCTACCACTTACATATATATATATATATATATATATATATATATATATATATATATATATATATATATATATATATATATATATATATATACATATACATATACATATACATATACATATA
The DNA here is from genome assembly GCA_036785665.1 of Chirona hameri. Taxonomy (NCBI): domain Eukaryota; kingdom Metazoa; phylum Arthropoda; class Thecostraca; order Balanomorpha; family Balanidae; genus Chirona; species Chirona hameri. The sequence goes on from JAXIVJ010000399.1 coordinate 175,738, forward strand.
CATATACATATACATATACATATACATATACATATACATATACATATACATATACATATACATATACATATACATATACATATACATATACATATACATATACAATATCACATACACATACACATACACATACACATACACATACACATACACATACACATACACATACACATACACATACACATACACATACACATACACATACACATACACATACACATACACATACACATACACATACACATACACATACACATACACATACACATACACATACACATACACATACACATACACATACACATACACATACACATACACATACACATACACATACACATACCATACACATACTCATATATATATATATATATATATATATATATATATATATATATATATATATATATATATATATACTATATATATATATATATATATATATATATATATATATATATATATATATATATATATATATATATATATATATATATATATATATATATATATATATATATATATTACTATATATATATATATATATATATATATATATATATATATTATATACTATATATATATATATATATATATATATATATATATATATATATATATATATACTATATATATATATATATTTCGGGGGGGGGGGGTTTGTTCTCGCCCACCCCGTAGTCCAGCCTATAGCTATATGCCGCCGCGGGTGGGGAGGAGAACCACTCCCCTCCGGGGCGGGGAAACGAATGCACTTACATATTCAAAGAATCGATAAACTACTATACTGAGCGTGGCAGTCCAGTGTATGCGTGTTTTCTTGATGTCAGCAAGGCATTTGACAGAGTCTGTCATGCCAAGCTGTTCCAAATTCTTGCACAGAGAGGCGTTCCCTCTGCATATCTGAAGCTTCTTCTGTACTGGTATCAACGCGTAAGTGTGAAATGGTCACATAGTGAGTCTGATCCTTTCCCTATCCAGAACGGTGTGCGGCAGGGCGGTAATCTCTCGCCTTTGTTATTTAATGTGTATATCGATGAACTTCTATGTGAGCTGCGCTTGCTTCGAATCGGTTGTCATGTTGGCAATTGTGCAGTGAATGTTATGGCGTATGCAGATGACATTGTGCTTTTATCTCCCACCAGAAGAGGTCTGCAAGATCTAGTTAATAGATGTGAGTATTTTGCGACATCCAGAGATACTAAGTTTAATGTACAGAAAACTGTTGGTATGCTATTTAATCCTAGAAAACCATACAAAGCTACTCATCTAAGTACCTCCTAATCACCAAACATCAACCTTAATGGACATGGACTGAAATGGGTTAGCCAATTTAAATACCATGGACATTTAATTACTAGTAATGTGAGTGATGGACAAGATATGCGTAGAGTGAAGAGAACTTTGTATTACGGTGTGAACATGTTTTGCGCTAGGGTAAGCTATGCTCGTCGATATATTCTTATCAAATTATTTAAATCATACTGTGCACATATGTATGGCTGTGAGCTAAGGAATGTGAACCAAAGTCAGAAGGCGTTTCGTGAACTCTGTGTGGCGTATCATTCGTGTGTAAAGAAGCTGATGAAAGTGCCAATTTGGACAAGAAATCATGAACTTTGCCATCAGTATAAACTTTTGCCGTGCCCAATGCTAGTGGCCAAAAGGCAACTTTTATTTCATCATCGAATCACTGTAAGTGAAAATAGCATTGTGCAGTCTCTTAGGAGTAGCGAAATTGGTCCTTGCGGCATCGTTGCAAAAACGCATTTAAGAATTCGGCAGTGTTATGACTTGCTAAATATGGACTTCGATGCTGTCAGTAGAAATGATATAGAGAACATTTTTGCATCGCATCTGGAACGTGTCGTACGTGACCGTGCAGCCCAGCATCGAGATCAGGATACCTGACCACACTAAATGAGATTGGGAATATGTTGTGTTTTTTTTTGTGTGTATGCTTACTTGACTGTGTGCATTTGTGTGATTTAGGGTTGGTTTATATGTACCACTGTTTTGGTGCGAAATAAATGGCATTATTATTATGTATTATAGACGCACACAATAATTTAAGTGAAAAAGAGAAAAAAGTGAAACACAATAATTAAGAAAAAAGTGAGCAAGCTTTTCGAAATTGGGTTAACCCGACGCAACGTTCTCCACCCTTGGAGTTTCGTAGCCGATACCTCCCGATGGTCTGTGCAGCTGGTCTAACCTCACAAAACGGGAGAGATGCCGAGCAGATCTGCCTCTGGTCCTCGTATTCCGCCGCTTCTTTACCGTCGACGCAGTCCTCCAGGGTGTCTCTCTTGCATGTGATGCATCTTTCGGCCTCGACTCCAGAGAACACCAGTGCGCCCAGGTCTGCATGCGACCAACAACGGACGTGGTCAACGATTCGTAGTGCGAGTAGCAAGCCAATGGAAATCTAAAAAATACTTTTCGACTCGAAAACTCATGTTCGGCGATAACGTAAAGCTATGCAATACCATTGGAGCTGATGACCATTTTGTGACTTTGTTGCGATTATAAGGCGCAGCGACTGCTATGGTCATTTTGCACCCGTACAGGCTTTGCACCCACACAAATGTTCATCTTAGTCAGTCTTGCATGCTGATTGACATGCGATGTGTGAATACATCAACAGTATTAACCTGCCATTGGCTGGGGGGGGGGGGGGGGGGGGGGATATCGGTCACAACTGACGAACTTTCGCAATAGCTCAAAAATCAATAGTGCTACCAACGTGAAACTTTGGGTACCTTCTTATAAATCAATTTTACGTCTTCTGTGCAAAAATGAAGCAATTCGTCGACAATATTTCGAGATATAGCGAATTTAGTGACGTCACTACACACCAGTTTAAAAAAAATGTAGTCCGAATGTTTTTGAATGGATGAATTTCCGAGGTCAGGCCCCGCGCCAAGCATAGCTTGTCGCGCCGGCCCTGACCCCACCATCCGATCAAGCAATTCCCGGCGTCCGGCAGAATTTAGAACCGAAAGTTGTACGTGCCCGACATACCTAGACACGGACCGCCCCGCCCTCTGATGTCACCTGACCTTGAGTTTGACCGCTGCCACCGGCCACAGGCCATCCCAGTCAGGGGCAAATAGCGAGCACCGAAGCGACACGAACCCGGGCTGCCACTACCGGGTGAGGTCAGAAGCCCGGCGCTTTCCCAACTGAGCTACAGGGGCGGACAAAAACAGCTTGACAGTTTGACGACACAAAAACAGCTAAACTTAACCCTCGCCTTACGGGAGCTTTTTCACCTTCTCCCTACGGGGGGGCTGACAGGCCCCCTGTTAACTTCCAAACCAAGCAACTTAGAGCAATGCGGTGAGTACCAGCATGTTGCCTGTCATGAGAGGAATCTAACAGTATGCGATTTTTAGGTTTCAGCTCAACGGATGACCTTCCAGGTCAAGTGAATGACCTCGGATTTACCACTTCCAGAACAGCGATTTTGCTCTTCAGAAAACCTCAAAATTAGAAATTGATAAATGTAAATACAAAGGCATGTTCCTAGACCAGTTTTGGCTATTTGTTAAAATGACGTCATCAGTTTCTTACACTTAGGGAGCCATCACTCAGTCAAAAATAAAGATATTGCTTTGAAATTTGGTATGAGTATTGTTCATACACAGTTCTCTCACATATATTTTTCCGGTTTTTCTAATATCTATGAAAATTTTGATTTTGTGGGGATTTTCCCCCAAAAAACAGTTTTTTTTACATTTTAGGGGTAATTTTTTTTTGCAAATCTGAGATTCCCATTTTGAAGAGAATGCCATTTTGTATCTTTGATGAATTGCGTTTGCAATTTGCTTTAAAACTATTTTTTACGATTTTTCAAATATTTCTAAAAATATTACCAACATGACGTCATCAAAACGTCATTATTTCCCAAATTTCTCAACCAATTTCAACGAAATTTTGACAGCCTACGTATAATTGCTGTAAACTCAGCTACCAATTTCAGCAAGATGCATTGCATGTGTAAAAAAGTTATTCAAGAAAAACCTCAGGGGGGGGGGGGGGGGGTCAGGGGGCTGTCAGTAGGGCGAGGGTTAAACAGATTGTACAAAGACCATATTTTGGGCAAAATGCAATCAGAAAACCACAAAAGATAGAGAATGGCAAGGCTACCAAATGGATATTTCAGATTTATGGAAATTTTGTTTGACCCACAACAATTCACAAAACAGATTTGTCTCGGAAAAATGCTCACAAAATCAAACTTTTCAAAGCTATTTAAAACACGGAATATATATCAGAGAACCAACCACATATCGGCAATTCCCAAACCAAATTTCGGAAAAATATCACCATTTTTGACCGACTTATGGCTCCCTAAAGTATGAGTAACTCATGACGTATTTGTTAAAATTGGGTCTTTCGGTTTTTAGCCCGCGCGGCGCTGGGGTCTCCAGCCGAACGCGCGGCGGGGGGGGGGGGGGGGTAAATTTTACTCCCCCCTCGTATCTTCCGAACCAATGACCGCAGCGAGAGGCGCAAGGCGACGACTGAAAGCTCTCAGTGAGAACAATCTAACGCACACCCGAAATTCTTAAAATAAGGTCACATGTCAGGTCACAGGTATATTTTCAGGTAAAATGTCAAAATTGAGGTATTTGGGTTTTTGGGCCATACTTTCCATCCAAAGCCTTAGATTGCGACTATCATCGCACAAAGTGCTCTCAAAGGTGTAATGCATCTCCCGCGTAAGTAAAAGTGAAATTGTAAGCAAAGGTCAAGGTCAGGTCACAAAAGGTCACAGGTCTACGAAAGCCATGCGACACATGTTGTATGGGTTATTTTACACGTATAATTCGATAGTAGGAGCCATTTTCACAAACTGACTCCATATAATGGCCCTCAGGTCAAGGTCAGGTCACAATAAGGACACAATTTGAAATTGATTAATCTAAATATAAACGGCATGTGTCTAGACCAACTTTGTCTCAGAAATATAGCGGTGGCATGTATGTGTCTGTATCTGGTCACTAAAAGCCAAAAAAACGTAACTTAAAAAAATGACGTCATGAGTTACTTATACTTAGGGAGCCATAAGTAAGTCAAAAATAAAGATATTGCTTTGAAATTTGGTTTGGGTATCTTCCATACTTTGTTCTCTAATATATCTTCCGTTTTTTTTTGCTGTTGTAAATATCTTCTTTTTTTGCGGAAATTCTTCCATTTCCCCCCCCCCATTTTTGGGGAGTCAAAAAGGCAAAATTCCGAAAATCCGAGATAGCCATTTGGAAGAGAATGTTGTTTCCTTTCTTCAACGTTTCTTATTTGCGATTTGCATCAAAACTCTATTTTCTACGATTTGTCAACCATTTCTCGTTTTTTTGCACCCAAAATGGCATGGCATGACGTCACTAAAACGTCATTATCTACCAAACTATATCACTAATTTCAATAATTTTTTTTCACAGAAGACGTAGAATTGATGTAGCGTAAGGTAACGAAGTTTCACTTCGATATCTGTCATAGTTTTTAGTTATTGAGAAAATCCGGGATGAGGGGGGGGGGGGGGTAAAATTTACCCCCCCCCCAGCGCCGCGCGGGTTAATGACCAGCTACGAACAAATACACGGCACCACTGCATTTCTAAGGCAAAAGTGGTTCAGAAACATGCTTTATTTATACTGATCAATTTCTAATTTTGACCTTATGTGTCCTGACCTTGACCTGAGCTTGACATAGGAACGTCACTTAAAATGTCAGGTGGTAAAATGACTATCACTATCGCATTCGACGTGTACCTAAAATAATGCATTGAACATGTGTCGGATGACTTCGTAGATCTTTTGCGCATAGTGACCTTTTGTTACCTGACCTTGACCTTTGCCAACAATCTCACTTAAGCTCATGTGAGATGTGTATTCTCCCTTTGAGAGAACTTCGGGTGATCATGGTCGCAATCGAAGGCATTGCATGGAAAGTAAGACCCATACTCAAATACCTCTATTTTGACCTTTTACCTGACCGTGACCTGACATGTGACCTAAATTTCAAATTTTCGAGTATGCTTTAGATACGTCTCATTGAGAGCTTTCGAGTGCCGCCTTGCGCGTCTCGCTGTGATCATTGGTTCGGAAGATAACCAGAGGGCGATATGCGCCCCCCCCCCCCCAGCCGATGGCATTCGGCTGAGACCCCAGTCAATGGCGGGCTAACACACTATCGACCGCCGGAATCACTTCAAAGTAATTCGCCTGCATCGGAGATAAAATACAGACTATAGTTCACACTGAACTATCAGTTCAACTCAGAGCCAGTGACAATGCTTGGCAGGGGGTAAGATAAAATTATATAGTTTGCAATGGACAAAAAGAGACTTCCCGCTAATGCTGGGAAAGAAAGTCACGCCATCACATCCCATACGATGTTGTGGGAAGGGCTGCGGAGTCGGAGCCGAAGTCGGAATCGGAGTCGGTCGGAGTCGGCAGTTTTGGCCGGAGTCGGAGTCTGAGTCGCTAAAATGTTACCGACTCCGACTCCGGCCCGGAGTCGGAGTCGACTTTTTGGCAATGAGTGATTACTTTGGTCGGTAGAATAGTCGTCGGCCTAGGGACATTTAACTTTACATCCCTTTCGAAAGAAAATGAGTGGAAAATGAATCGAGTGGAAAGTTTACTCAACAAGCGGTAGACTTGCGCCTGAGGAAGATAGGGCAATAATTTGTACGTCATCTGCTGATGATTGGGGTTTTGGACGCACCGACTCATACGGCCACACGGCGCCCATTTTAATATCATCGTGCTCGCTTCGTCAAGGAGATTCGAATCATACCATGGTGACCAGGTTACCTAAGTCAAATTCAAAATTTGACCTCAGGTCAAGGTAATTTAAGGTCATGTGGTGAACCAGGTATGTCGTGCTGCGCAATGTCAGACGCGTCTCGACGAGACATAGACAGTGGTGCCGGTCTAACGTTCTTATTTTCACTTTATTCCGCCGCTTGCAGGCGAACGCGACTGGGCTGGACGCGCGGCCGGCACGCCGCCCGTGCTCGGGCGGCGTAGCAATGTTCTCCATACTGTTAAGGATAAAACAAACGAAAAAATAGATGTCATTACAGATATTGCTTAGCATGCGATTGGAGAACGGATATAGGCCGGAGTCGGAGCTGGAGGCGGAGTCGGAGTCGGAGTCGATTTTTTTTTCAGGCCGGAGTCGGAGTTGCTAAAATTATGTCGACTCCGCAGCCCTGGTTGTGGGCATCAATGTCACTATCAACCAAACTTAGGCACATTCGTAGCACACCACATGCATGAGCTGTACCATCATTCGACATCATCACATCATCGACATCATCAGCTGTACACATCATCGACAAAGCAGTGTAGCGTGAAGGGTAAGGCGATTCGAAGGGTGGCCATAGCTATAGCATGCCGGCAATAGATGCAATCATGACACAATTTGAACACATGTGCATTGCACTCTATCGTGCCCATTTTTTTAAACAACAACAACAACACATTTATTTGCATTAAATTGAGTATAACAGTGGTCGTATGGGGTAGCGCTAAGGCTCAGAGCCTAAATCGCGGCACTAACCCCTTACATTTGCATCACAGCAAATTCACACACACACACACGCACGCACGCACGCACGCACGCACGCACGCACGCACGCACGCACGCACGCACGCACGCACGCACGCACGCACGCACGCACGCACGCACGCACGCACGCACGCACGCACGCACGCACGCACGCACGCACGCACGCACGCACGCACGCACGCACGCACGCACGCACGCACGCACGCACGCACGCACGCACGCACGCACGCACGCACGCACGCACGCACGCACGCACGCACGCACGCACGCACGCACGCACGCACGCACGCACGCACGCACGCACGCACGCACGCACGCACGCACGCACGCACGCACGCACGCACGCACGCACGCACGCACGCACGCACGCACGCACGCACGCACGCACGCACGCACGCACGCACGCACGCACGCACGCACGCACGCACGCACGCACGCACGCACGCACGCACGCACGCACGCACGCACGCACGCACGCACGCACGCACGCACGCACGCACGCACGCACGCACGCACGCACGCACGCACGCACGCACGCACGCACGCACGCACGCACGCACGCACGCACGCACGCACGCACGCACGCACGCACGCACGCACGCACGCACGCACGCACGCACGCACGCACGCACGCACGCACACACACACACACACACACACACACACACACACACACACACACACACACACACACACACACACACACACACACACACACACACACACACACACACACACACACACACACACACACACACACACACACACACACACACACACACACACACACACACACACACACACACACACACACACACACACACACACACACACACACACACACACACACACACACACACACACACACACACACACACACACACACACACACACACACACACACACACACACACACACACACACACACACACACACACACACACACACACACACACACACACACACACACAACCCGACGCCACCACGCTGTTTCTTCAGCAAGTGTTTTCCGCAGTTTAGATTCATAGCTAAAACTGTTTTCATACTTCGGACTGATGGCAAGTCGTTCCGCGTTCGTGTCGCACAATGCCGAACGTGAACTTCTCCACTTGCGAAGTCACCGGCGATTGACTCTTGGTCTGGCCCTGATAGCATTCGCTTAACAATTACCTTATCGAATAAAACAATCTAAATTTTAACGTCAATCATACAAAACAACAGGAAACCACTTAAGTTTGATAGGTAGTAGCTAAAAGCCATGAAATTACACAACCCATGGTTAAGCCAGCGACGAGATTGTTTGTTTACAATGTCGGCCTTGTAATGCAGCATGTCATTCCAAGAAAATATAAATATAAATACAATTCCTTTGAAAACCATGTATATGTATACATTTTCCGTTATTATCCGTCTGCAGACGGAAAATATAGTGCCGCCCGCTAGCCAATCAGCGCGCGGCTCTGAGTGCATGCGCGAATATTCCTCTTTGAATATATTCCCTACGTCAAGTAATACATTGCCGTGGTGAAACAGAATAGTATTACTGTCCTACTTTGGATAATGGTAGGGGCGGATCCAGGATTTTCTAAGGCAGGGGGCTTCAGGCCTGAGGGCGGCATATTTCCTCGGTGACGGGGGCGGCATGGTGCCTTCCGAGGGCGGCATAATGCCTTCCGAGGGCGGCATAATGCCTCCCGAGGGCGGCGATGTACCTTCCGAGGGCGGCATAATGCGTTGTGAGGGCGGCAAGATGTCTTCTGAGGGTGCCAGGGTGCCTTCCAAGAGTGCTACGATGCTGTTGGTAGACGCAAGGGCGCCCTGGCGGCCTCCCGAAAACGCTACGGCGCCTTCGGCGCCGGCAAATCCTATACAAAAATGGCGCCGTTTTCTAAGGCAGGGGGCTTCAGCCCCTACGCCCCCCCTGGATCCGCCACTGGATAATGGATGCCGTACTTTTCGAAAGTACGGCATGAATATATTCACTTGGGCTGATTTCCGCAGGATGTTTCGTTTCGTTCCGCGCAGTTGCATGCCCCGATTGTAGAGGTCCTTGTAATGGAAGTAGAGCTGATCGTCTCGAGGTAACCACCACACTCCTAACACTTTCGTTTGTTCTCCCTCGTTGGCCATAAGGAGAATTCCCGGTTCGTTGGTTCAGTCCGCCGCTGGTGATGCCACCGCCAGATCAATGCACCGGTTGGAGCTCCATTTCGTTAGATTCATGCGAGCACCTTCAAATATTTATTTCGCTACGCGGGCGAAGCCTCTCGTCTCTTCTTCAAGTCTGAGACACGTCAAGAGGTTATTACAGTAAATGTCGCGCTTCAGCCAGTCTGTAGAGTTCTTCACATCATCTGACTGTTCGTCCAGATGTCGCCTCACGACGGCCTGCAACATATATGGGGATGCTGCCACGCCGAAGACTACACGTGCCATCCTGAACGTGGTTACGTCTCCAACCGGTGTCCCTCGCCAGATTAATCTGGTGAGATCCCGATCTTCATGATGAAGAGACAGCTGCAGGAAGGCATTCTCGATGTCTGCTGACACCGCAACCATGTTCAGCCGGAAGCGCATGAGGATGCCGGTGAGATCGGCAATCATATTCGGTCCTGACAGAACCCGATCGTTCAGCGACTTCGGGCTCCCAGCTGTTGCATAAAAACAGCGCGAATCTTATCGACCTTGTGCACGGCGTGATGCGACAGATAGTGCACCGGTCCGTCGGGGACCTCCGGGGCGCGGTCAGAAAATCCGAGCTCCAGATATTGTTGAATTGCTTGATCATATTCATGCTGTCGGCCAGAGCGGTCGAGGGAAGTCTCGCATCGCTCCAGTCGCTTGCACGCCAGTCCCTCATTCGTGGGAAGCTCCTGAAAGTCCGCCTTGGTGGGCCAGCGTACCTCATACCTTCCGTCCGCGTTACGTGCGCAGGTTTCTTTGAAGTGTTGAATTGCCCGATGCTCGTCGGCTCGCTTTTCCTCCACTTCAGATGGAAACGGTGGTGTCTATCCCGATGGATTCAAGTGTCCATAACCTCTCGATGTCTTCCTGGGGTGTATCTGTATGTAGGAACATCACGTGTCCATCTGAAGCTGTCCCGTCGGCGGTTGCACGTCCTCCCAGCACCCAGCCAAAGACGGTTTCCCATGGGACTGGACCGCGGCCTCCAGTCCTTACTTGTCCATTTACGACGTCTTGATAGTTATCCATACCGATAAGAATATCGATGTCTTCCGAGCGCCACCCGGTCGGGGAATCGGCTAGGACTAGTCATTAATATGTGCGAACTCTTGGCGAACTCTTGTAAATCCACAGGTTCGTCGTTGGCAGGACCGCAAATTCGGTCGATTTCTGCCGCGGTCAGCGTCACAGATTTCATCGGGCCACGGGTGTTCATTAGCGTGATGGTGACGGCTTTCATGGGTTTGTGCGGCGTGCGATCCCCGCCGAATGTAGATATTGTTCTTCGCTGTGTGCCGAGCTGTTCACACTTGAGATCATTGGAGAGTGCCGTCGTTACGAACGACTGATTGGACCCTGTATCGAGGAGTATCCGCACATTCCTTTTGCCAGCAGATCCGATGGCCACTGCTCGAGCTGTTTGAAACAGGACTCGTTCCCTCTCCTCAACACGTGATCGAGCAGTCACGATAGGCTCATACTTCTCTTCGGTGCAAATACGAATATGGTGTCCCTTGCCACAGTTCTCACAGGACTTAACATTGTTGCATGTCCGTGCAATGTGAGATGGACCCAAACAAATGAAACAGGCGCCAGCAGCAGCGAGAAGTCGGCGGCCTCGCTCCTCCACAGTAAGCGTTTCTGATTTCCTGCATTGCGCAGTTTCGTGCCCAAATGCACAGAAGGCACACTTGTTGGGTGCCTTTCTGGTGTTTACTTGAAGCGCGGCTGCGGAAGAAGACACTGCTGTCGGCGCCGCCTGCGACGGAGCTCTCCAACTGCGCTTCTGGCTGGTCCCTCCTCCCGCCGCACGCAGCCCGTAAAGGGTCTGCCCGCTAGCCATCAAGAACTGCTCGGCGGCGCCGGAGATGTCTCCTAGCGTATTATGCCCGTTCCGTTTCAAGAAGAGCTTCAGTTCTTTGGGACACGCCGATAGAAACGGTTCAATGATTGTTAACTGTTTAAGACCGTTCAGCGAGGTCGGAAACTCGCTCTGTGACATCCACTTCTCGAGGTATGTCGTCAGGCGAGTGATGTACTGGCCCGGCGTCTCATCTTGTTCTGGCGGAGGTTCGCGTAGTCGCTAACGGAAGCCTTCTGCAGTTAGACCATATCGCTTCAACAGTTCCTCCTTAAGCACATCGCAATCATGTGTCCCCTCCGCACTCAACTGATGATACACTTCTAGGGCTTTGCCCGTGAGCAGAGCACTCAGTGACACTGACCAGTCTTCTCGGTCCCAGCCGTTGGATTAGGATATTCTTTCAAAGCGGGTCAGATATATGTCCATCAACTTTAGGGGCCCTCAATCGGCTTTAGGGAACCTCAGCCGGCTTGAGGGGCCCTTGGTCGGCCTGAGGAGCTTTTGTACGGCCTAAGGGGCTCTGTGTCGGCCTGAGAGGCCCTTTGTCAGCTTGAGGGAGCCTCAGCCGGCCTGCGTGGCCCTCGGCATACCTGAGGGGACCTCAGTCAGCGTGAGGGGCCCTGAGTGGGCTTAAGGGACCCTCGGTTGGCCTGAGTGGACATCGCTTGGCCTGAATGACCCTCGGTATGCCTGAAGGGGGACCTCGGTCGTTCAAGAGGGGGGCCCTGCGTGAGCCTGAGGGACCCTCGGTTGGCCTGAGTGGCTCTCGTTTGGCCTGCAGGGGCCCTCCGTCTGTCGAGGGGGTCCTCTGACGGCCTTAGGTGGCTTTCGGTCGGCTTGTGGGGCCCTCGGTCGGCTTGGTCGACTTGAGGAGGCCCATTTTCGGCCTAAGGTGCCTTCGGACTTCAGTCAGCTCGAGGAGGCGGCCTGAGGGGCCTTCGATCAGCTTGAGGAGGCCTTCAGTTGGCCTGAGGGGCCCTTATTCGGCCTGAGAGACCCTCGGTCGGCCTATATCGTTGAGCCCTCCCCCAACCGATTTAATAAAGTTCCACCTCTGGAGGGAACCACCTTATAGTTATAGCTCGTAGTTATCTCTCCCCATCATGTCCACGACGCTGGAAGCGATGCCCCGGAGGGAGCAAAGGCGTGATACTGAAACTAGCGTTGTCGGCAACTTCTAGCCGGGCAACCCTCCTGCCCTGCAAGGCGGAGGAAGCCAGCAGGACAGTCAAGTCGTGAAGCGCACTTGGCGCTCCCGGTCCCGGGTCTTCCGTCATTTCTCTGCAATCGCTGTCATCACTGTCATCACTGTCATCACTGCCAGTCGTCACGGGAGCTGGGAGCCGAGCTGGTCCGCCGATGACCTCGTCACAGCCATGCTGAGTCTGCACTACTACCGAACATCTACTTCACTGGCACACACCCGACACCCGTTCACATCAGCACTTCACTGCCAGCAGTGGCGGCAGATTGTATTTTCGAATGGGGGCAAAGCAATCTCCAGGGGCCCCCCGGACCGTCAGGACTCTTAGGACTGAGGGCCCCTTCGCCACCTGGACTGAATTCCCCCTCAAACCGGACGATGGCTATCTCATACCGACCGAGGACTCCCTCAGGACGACTGAGGACCGACCAAGAGCCCCTCAGGCTGATCGAGGGCACATTCAGTGCTCTCGGGCAATTTTTTCACGGCCAAACAAGAACAAATGTATATTTCCGGAGGGCCCCTCTTACAAACTTCTGGGGGAGGGGGGGACATGAGTCCCCCAACTTCTTGAGTGTATGTGGGGGGGGGGGCAGCTGCTCCTTCTGCCCCTCTTCCGCCGCCCCTGACTGCCAGTGACTAAGCGATCACAACGTATGCCGTGTAGTGCCAGTGAGCCATACACAGTGACCTACGCCGACCAGTTCATTCGGAGCATCGAGTTTGGAAAAGGTCGAGTACATACACAAAACGATGTTTGCGTCTCGAGTATAAAATATAGTCCAGTCCAAGGCATCTATCGAAACGGTACGCATTCACAAGCTTGTAGGAGCGAAGACGAAAACAGTGCAGTGTAGTTGTACAATACTCACACAGCAGTACTCCGGTGGCGAATGAGGTATGACTTAACATCTTTTCAGCGTTTCCAGCTCAATATTCCTTACCTGTAAGAGAGGGAAAAATTATTGTTAGGGTTTGGTACTACTCTGGGGAACAGGGATTACGCTACACAATATTATCATTGTGCTACGGTGGAATATCGCCGCGATATTCCGCCGCGGAAAGTCGCGGCGACACTGCGGAATGCCGCTGTTGTTCCAGCGGATTCGCCGCCCCGACATCTCTTCCAATTTACAGTGCTAACTCCATTTTCGCTTGAAACTGCCATATCTCTCTTTAAATGGAGTGTGCCTACTGACATCGCTTATTTGGGGTTGTTGACACTGGTCTGTGGAACAGAATTTTCGGAATTGAGCCATTACCTCATTTCTCCAGATTCACTCTAGTTGCCGAGATATTCCAAAGATTCCAGGAATGTGATGGAATCACAGAATTATCGGGTAGACTCCAGAGGGCTTCCGCTACTAGAAGCACTGCAAATATCGATTTAACTGATAGCGCCGGCCAATATTGTTAGCGCCTGCCAATAGCAATTCGACCAAACAGCTCGTGCGCGCTGATAGCAGCAGCAGAACAGAACCTGGACAGCCATCATGATTTTCGATGATGGCCGTTTCGATGATGGCCGATGGCCATTTTTCGACGAATATATCAATTTAGAGCTACGAAACTTGCACATAATAAAGTTTACTGTGGCAAGAACATGCTGTGCAAAACTTGTCTCTCCATCTTGCATGATGTGACCGTAATTGTATTGCCTTATGTGCGCCGTTTCACATAACATCACTATAGTGGCGATCGTTTTATAGATATCGAAACAAAAGATAAGCAACAAACAATATAAGTGAAAATTCAGCTAAAGGGGCTCCAGATGTGAATTTCATCATATCCAACAATCAAACCAATAGCTACTTACCGTATGCAAAATATTTTTGACATTCCAAAACAGTAGGCACACTCCCTTTAACGGAAGTTACCGAAACATAAGGAAACAACCCCAACCGGCCGCCATTTCCGTGATTTCTACCGGATGGCATTGGCTAGCTTATACTGTTTCTTACTAGGTAGTAGGTAGGTACCGTGTTTATTATAACGAAGATGTTTACACACGGCTTCGATGGAAAGACACATGCAGGGCTGCGGAGTCGGAGTCGGAGTCGAAGTCGGAGTCGGTCGGAGTCGGTAGTTTTGGCCGGAGTCGGAGTCGCTAAAATCTTCCTTTTGTGCAAGTCGCCAACTGTTATTTATTGATGTGCAGCAGAATACGGAATTGGAACATTACACCATTCCGGAACCTTACGGAGCCAACAGTTTCACTGGGCATGTGTAAAAAGTTATTGAAGAAAACCTCAGGGGGGGGGGGGGGTCGTTTTAGGACCCCCGTAGGGCGAGGGTTAAGGAGTACATTATGTGAAAAATTATCATTTTATCAGACGCATGTAAAGGCCTGAAATTTGAATACATTGTTTAACATAAAAATTAGGTACCATGTGTCATGTGACAAATTCATCATGTCATTTTCATGTGGTCATGTAGTCATTTAGCAAACCTGACACAATGTTAGTGTAGAAAATATAGTGTTGTTAATACTGAGCGGGTGCGAAGCGCCCGTGAGGTTTTTCGTCAACTTACTAGACAAATTTACATTTGACCCCGCCCGAAACGGCCCGACACGGCTGCACAGACGCTTTTTGGAAGCTAATAACTTTGCAACCACTGCTCCGATTGAGATCGGGTTTTCACCATTGGATAGGACCATCAAATAAATTTTGTTTTTGGTATGGTGCGTTCTGATAGAGGTTGTACCACAGCGCGTGGCACCATAGGCGTAGGAACAGGGGGGGGGGGGGCATGGCACCCTCACTTTTCGGCCATTTTTTTGGGCTAAAATCTTTATTTTTGCTTGGTGAGAAAAGTGCTTGATGGCAAAAGGTTCGCCAAGACGAGAACAGCCCACATCTCCAAAGAAATATTCCATATGGGGGTTGGGGTTCTCTAAAAACGAGATAACAGTTTCACTGCCCCCCACCCCACTTTTCGTGACGTGCCTACGTCCCTGCGTGGCACCCGCAGACGTCGAAATAAACGAACATAATTATTGATAAAAAATGCCTTTATTTATCTGATCATTAATTCAAAATTGTAGACGATGAGAAACACGTGTACATGTTTTTCAGAATTGGAAGATTTCCACCGGGCCGTCGCTCGGAAAGTGGGTGGAGCTTGTTTGTGCGCGCGCGCGTGTGTGTGTGTGTGTGTCTGTCCTACGGAGCATATTGGCACGTGGAGCCCAAACGGCCGGGCCGATTTCGACGCGGGTGGCACCGGTCGATGCGGCAAAACGAGGCACAGATGATGATACCATTTGCGGGTCAATAGATGACACGTGGCACGTGCCAAGTGCCAAAAAGTTGGCGCAACATTGTATTTTATTTCCGCCTCCTCAGGTCACACAGTTGGTGACACAGACTTGATACTAGCAGATCACGTGCGGGATACAGCGGCCCAAAATCCATTAATGGCTGCCGATCCTGAGGGGGGCAAAATAAACCCTCCAGGGGGTAAAATCAAATTACCATTTTGAAGGAGCGGGCCTCCGCCGTCGGCTGGTGCCGGCCGGCCGTGGATACTGTGCCGCACAGCAGGATACTGCGCCGCACAGCACTGAGAGCCGGCCGGCACGCCGCCCAGTGGCGGCTTGTGGTGACGTCACAGTCTGAGGTCACCGCAACGGCCAGTCAGCGGTGGCCTGGCCGGCTGGGCCAAATTACGGAATTATCGTACTATTTTGACTCCAAGGCAATGCCCCGATCGCATTGCCGGCCTCTAGTTTATACGATGAAGCGTGCAGCGCACAGGACGTACTCCCTTTTGGCGGATTCGATAAAGGAGATCATGAACAATTTAATACAACTTAATTTGTATGTAGTTTGTGCCAGCCCCAGGGAAGCAACAGCCACCCCTCTACTGATCCGATCGCGTCCCCTGGCATTTCTTCCTCAGTTGAGGGGCTGCCGACAAAGACGGGAATAGCATGAGTCAATTGCGCAATCGGGCACAACCCTGAATTATGAATACTATACAACTATGTACCAATGATACTTATGCACGTAGTTGATATTATAATATGTCTAATGAAGACTGAAGAAATGTCTGCAGAATAATGATGAATATGACGAGCCACCCACAGGCCGCTGTGCTTATTTAGTCAACACAAATATTGCAGAACAAACGTAGGCTTTCTGTGTGAAAGCAGAGGTGTCAACAGGTGTTAGAGCTTTGGCCTATGGAAGCAGGTCTTCTTGCATTTGATTCTTGAAGTTCGTATGCCCTATGTCAGTTCCACAAATATTTAAAAAACCGTCTTGTTAACAATCAGGATATTTATTTAGGTTGGTCCTCAAAATCACCCGCTAACTTAACCCTATTTGTAACAGGGGGGGGGGGGGGGTGGGGGCGAATCCCCCTCATGTTTTTCGCAGATATCTCCAGAACGGCTGGGAGCAGGCCCATGCAATTTTAGGACTTTTCCCAAAATAGATTTTCACATATGGAGTCAAAATTTTGAGTTCTTAACTATAACAGAGGCGGTTCCAGGGCACGGTTTTGGGAGGGTGCTGTGGCGACATTTGGCGATAATACGGAAATGCGATATTCACGGTTTCTTCCCAACTACCTCAAGTATGAAGGAGTTACATCGGTTTACGGTGATTGCAACAAGTGAAAATTGGTTGATGTTAATGAAATATCATACAAATTGCATGGCAGAGGCGGTTTCAGGGGCTTGGAAAGGGGGGGGGGGGTCCAGGAAGTATTCAATGCTTGGCGGGAAGCCAATAGAGCGATGCAAGAGGCATTTATAGCTATCAAGATGTAAAAGGTAGCTTCTCCTTCCATTATTTGCATACTTCATTACATATACAGTTGCAGGGGCGTGTCCAGGCACATGAAAAGGGGGTGACTGGCATGGTGATGACGATATGCCAGCGATTACGGCGCAATAGACGGTTAGCTTATAATGTTATATGCACATATGAGGCCAGGAGAAGAAATTAAGTAATTTTTTTTCAGAGGCGCGCTCAGGCATGGAAGAAAGGGGTTCATATTATTGCAAAGAAGCTAAGATGTATGGGGCTACAATTACATAACATACTGCAGTTTTCGGATGAAACACGCACCCAGTATCCTAGCATTGGAAAATTTGGGTGGAAAACGACACCCTATGGATACTATTTTTCCACTCTTTTTCCTGCGTGTTATTAGGAATTTTCCACTCTTTATTTCAAAATGCAGGGGCCCGGGAACAGGGGGAGGGGGGGGGGGGGGGGGGGGGGGGGGCAGCGGGGGCGCTTGCCCCCTCACTTTGGCGAGCAGAAGTTTCCCTAAAAATGAGCTCTTTCAATTTTCTTCATAAAAAGTTATATAAAATATGAAAGCCTCCTTATATCACTTCATTTTTGTCGTTTTCTTGTATAGCATGTCATAAGTATTATTATTATATAGCTCTGCCTTTATAGCAGTATCGTATACCTTTCTTTTCTTCCTTTTTCCATTAAATGTTCTATGAGATATAATGGAAAGCTTTGATAGCAGTACATTTGCTGGCAGTTGTCTGCTTGGCGCGTCTTCGTTAAAATGACACACTGTCGCAGTGGCGCATCTACGGTTGGGAAAAATGGGCAGCCCCCCCCCCCCCAAAAAAAAAAAGAATAAGAGAAAAAACGCCTGAAATCGGCGCAAAATTGACACATTTCCTGATATAGAAGCAAATCTAAGCAAATTTTACTAAGGAAAGTTTGCTTTAATCAGCTATCAATGCACAAGCAAGCGAAATCCGATGAGTTTTCAGAATTATGTGAGACTTTTTGGAATTGTGTCCCCCCAAACTCCCGTTCTGGATCCGCTGCTGCACTGACGGCGATAAACATCTGCTGCATTTTGTTTATAGGTTTATCCCACGTCAACGTTACGGATGTGGTCAAACTGGCGTGCGGCTCTGGCTGTCCTCTCTGTCTCTGCCGAAAGGGCGGCAATTGCAAGCAAGATTTATCGTAAATGTCGTAGGGTTACCGTGATACGGCGATGACACAGTCGGTGCAGCCCACACTGGTGGGCTTCTTCAAGAAAAAAACGTCAGGCGTCAGGTACGAGTATTTTATCAGACGACAGGCGGGTTTACAAAGGCATACGGTTCATAGTAGGAATAGGAAACGGGGGTGGCATGACCCCACTTTTTCATAATTTTGTATTATGTTAACCCGCGCCGTGCCGGAGGCGGGGTGTTTAGACGCCTCCCCCCCCTAAGGTTTTTCGAGGATAGCGAAAAAACGGTCGGCGTGCCGTTTTTGTCGTTTCAAAAACGGCGCACGGCGCACAGCGCCACCGTTTCAGAAACGGTACACGGCGCACAGCGCCGCCGTTTTAAAGGGATTATACGGGTTTTTCCCAGAATAATTGAGTTACATAGTAAAACGTACCTATAAAGGTTGTAAAAGTCCCACGGTAGCCACATTTTTCTGGAAATTAC
>JAXIVJ010000399.1:200000-249188 GCA_036785665.1 Chirona hameri
AGTTTCAAAATTATTTTTGACGAGTTTTCTAACAGTATTTTCGGTTTTTGTTTACGTCCCATAGGCAGACTGGTTATTGATTCGACTCTGATTGAATCGATTGGAATCGTTCAATCAAAATCCCTTGAATCAAAGAACAATCGATTCACCACCAGATTGTGATTCATGAATCACGATTGAATCAAAACCCGCATAGAAACAATGCTGATTGAATCAAAAAGACTGCAATGCTATTTCAATGGTGAGTTAAACGTGATTTGATCAAACAAATGTTTTGATTCTTTGAATCAGAAAGAATCATTTCTCAAAATGGATATCCATGAATCAAACGGTGACTGAATCCATTCATATTCCAAAATGAATCGTGAATTGAATCCTTCCAAAAGGGTGAATCAATAACCAGTCTGCATATGAGCCGAGTTCGAGGGGGGAGGGCGTCTAAACGCCCCCCCCCCCCTCGGCACGACGAAGGTGGCGCCGAGCACCGGCACGGCGTGGGTTAATGTCATAAGTGTATTCAATAGGACAGGTACTTTCAAATGATGCCATTATTGCTTACATTTGGAGAAAACCAAAATTCGTAACCTCGCTGGGCAAATGAGGTCATGACTATGACTATGACCCCGTTGACCCCCCCCCCCCCAAAAAAAAAAGTTGCAGTTGCCACGCGAAATTGTGCATGCATGTTACCATTGAATGAACAAACTTTTGTGCAAACTTTAAAAAAATTGAATCAGGATTCCGTGCCGGGGGTGGGGGGGGGGGGGGGGGGGGGGGGGCGTTTAGACGCCCTGGGCCGCCCTCGAACTCGGCTCCTATGGGACGTTAAAAAATACTGTTCGAAAGCTCGTCAAAAATAATTTTTAAAACTATTTCCACCATTTTTGGCTCAGGTCAATATTGAGGTCACCGGAGGTCATCAAATGTTAGATATTCCAGTTTTAAGACTTCGCTTCAAACACCCCCAAATATATCGGGAACTATGATGGCTAAGAACAAACGGAAAAAACGCAATCGAAAGAACTGCAAAAAATACAGTCACACTTGGTGTACTCAAATTTGTGCTCCGGTCAATAGTTTAGGCTCCAGATATCATTAAAGGTCAAAAAGGCAATTGTTTGACAAAACAGGCTTTCGCAAATAGCTTTTTACCTAATCAATATAAGGCAATACTGTTGAAGCCATCGTGTTTATCAAGGCGCTTCGAATCATATTACTGTTGAGCAAGTCAGGTCAACTTTAAATTTGACCCTTTTCAAGGTCATCAGGTCAAATTGACTTTAGGGGGGGGGGACTTTTTATGCCATCATATTCTTTGCCTCTTCTGCTCTCTAATGATATATAGTTTTGCCCTGATATATATTTTATCTTTGAGATATAATGACAAACGTAGTTGGATGTTTGACCTTGACCTGAATTTTCGTTGACCTGTATCTTGTGACCCTATAACCTGACGACAGTACAAATTCAAAAATCGAAATTAGCGCCCAGAATAACCCCATACACCATTTTACTGCAAAATCTGAGAGGGTGTGGTTACCATGCCTATGATGCCTTGTTGATCTGTCCTGGAATTCCCAATATATATGATGATTAAAACATTGTTACAGCAATAATATTTCAGTATAAATGAATGTAGCCAATAGGACTGCACTGTATTTGCACAATTTACCAGTGTACTCGCGTTGTTAAAAATCTTTAAATCTTTTGATACAATCAGCCTTGATTTCATGCAGGTTTTGATTCAATAATGATTCATGAATCAAACGATCTGGTGGTGAATCGATTCTTTTTACTGTATTCAAGGCATTTTGACTTAACGATTCCAATCGATTCAATCAGAGTCGAATCAATAACCAGTATGGACTGCCGTCACGGATGGTCACCAGCCTCTTCGGTCCGAAATATTCGCACCGAGCCCCGTACGGCGATAGCCGAGTCGGACCAGAGGTCCAGTGACGTCATCGCTAATGCTGAGCCGCTCGGCAGCCGACAAATGGGGAATCCCGTGATGACATCCTCTGATTCTAACGGCCCTGCTTCAAACGAAACAAGGAGTGCCGAGAGAGGTTGCATTCTCGGTATGTTATCATTCCGATTTAAAGGAAATAGTTCACCTTCGGAAAATTTATCAGAAAACAGGATTTTATTATATTTTGTAATAGTTTCATTTTTTATTTGCAAAAATGGTCCTACATCGCGCCAATTCAGGACAGAAGGTCGTAAATTATTAAGTTTATGGTGTGCGTTATTGGTCTGCACATGCTCCATGCAGTGCTGGCACTTTCAGATGGTACGGTATATCACGTTCGTATATTTGCATGCGGATCGATGATCCATCTGGAAAATGCAGATATCGGACAATTCAGATCTTGCTCAAAATGAGCCAATAGACCAAGAATCATACGCTGATTACGAATCTGAACTCCGTTTGGCGGCACATATGAAACTTTTCCCGTTAATCCGTTATTACGGATTCCCATGCAGATACCGGACAATTCAGATTTCGTTCAAACTGTGCTATATGACCAAGTTTCATACGCTGATCACGAATCTCAAGTCCGTTTGCCGGCACATATGAAACTTTTCCCGTTAACCCGTTATAACGGATTCGCATGCAGATACCGGATAATTCAGATTTCGCTCAAACTGTGCTATATGACCAAGTTTTATACGCTGATAACGAATCTGAAGTCCGTTCGCCGGCACATATGAAACTTTTCCCGTTAACCCGTTATTACGGATTCCCATGCGGATACCGGACAATTCAGATTTCGCTCAAACTGTACTATATGACCAAGTTGCATACGCTGATCACGAATCTGAAGTCCGTTCGCCGGCACATATGAAACTTCTCCCGTTAACCAGTTATTACGGATTCCCATGCGGATACACAACAATTCAGATTTCGCTCAAACTGTGCTCTATGGCCAAGTTCCATACGCTGATCACGAATCTGAAGTCGGTTCGCCGGCACATATGAAACTTTTCCCGTTAACCCGTTATTACGGATTCCCATGCGGATACCGGACAATTCAGATTTCGCTCAAACTGTGCTGTATAGCCAAGTTTCATACGCTGATCACGAATCCTAAGTCCGTTCGCCGGCACATATGAAACTTTTCCCGTTAAATCGCTATAACGGGTATACATGCGGATTTGGCATAAATCAATCTGTAACATGCTGATACCGGACAATTCAGATTTCGCTCAAACTGTGCTATATGACCAAGTTTCATACACTGATCATGAATCTGAAGTCCGTTCGCCGGCACATATGAAACTTTTCCCGTTAACCCGTTATTACGGATTCCCATGCGGATACCGGACAATTCAGATTTCGCTCAAACTGTGCTATATGACCAAGTTGCATACGCTGATCACGAATCTGAAGTCTGTTGTCGGCACATATGAAACTTTTCCTGTTAACCCGTTATTACGGGTTCCCATGCGGATACCGGACAATTCAGATTTCGCTCTAACTGTGCTTGATGGCCAAGTTCCATACGCTGATCACAAATGTGAAGTCTGTTCGCCGGCACATATGAAACTTTTCCAGTGAAATCGCTATAACGGGTCTAAATGCGGATTTGGCATATATATATATATATATATATATATATATATATATATATATATATATATATATATATATATATATATATGGCCAAGTTACAGATTATGCACAAACTGTGCTATATGACCAAGTTTCATACGCTGACCACGAATCTGCAATCCCTCCCTCCCTCCCTCCGTCCGTCCGTCCGTCCGTCCGTCCGTCCGTCCGTCCGTCCGTTCCGTTCCGTTCCGTCCCGTCCGTCCGTCCGTCCGTCCGTCCGTCCGTCCGTCCGTCCGTCCGTCCGTCCGTCCGTCCGTCCGTCCGTCCGTCCGTCCGTCCGTCCGTCCGTCCCTCGGACCCTCCAGACGGAGGGATGGCTGGCTGGCTGGCGGGCGGGCGGGCGGGCGGACGGACGGACGGACGGACGGACGGACGGACGGACGGACGGACGGACGGACGGACGGACGGACGGACGGACGGACGGACGGACGGACGGACGGAGGGAGGGAGGGAGGGAGGGAGGGAGGGAGGGAGGGAGGGAGGGAGGGAGGGAGGGAGAGAGGGAGGGAGGGCGGGAGGGCGGGAGGGCGGGAGGGCGGGAGGGCGGGAGGGCGGGAGGGCGGGAGGGGGAGGGAGGGAGGGAGGGAGGAAGGGAACTTGGCCATATAGCACAGTTTGAGCGAAATCTGAATTGTCCGGTATCCGCATGGGAATCCGTAATAACGGGTTAACGGGAAAAGTTTCATATATGCCGGCGAACGGACTTCAGATTCGTGATCAGCGTATGAAACTTGATCATATAGCACAGTTTGAGCGAAATCTGAATTGTCCGGAACCGCATGGGAATCCGTAATAACGGGTTAACGGGAAAAGTTTAATATGTGCCGGCGAACAGACTTCAGATTCGTGATCAACGTATGCAACTTGGTCATAGAGCACAGTTTGAACGAAATCTGAGTTGTCCGGTATCTGCATGGGAATCCGTAATAACGGATTAACGGGAAAAGTTTCATAAGTGCCGGCGAACAGACTTCAGATTTGTGATCAGCGTAAGTACTTGGCCATACAGCACAGTTTCAGCGAAATCTGAATTGTCCGGTATCCGCATGGGAATCCGTAATAACGGGTTAACGCGAAAAGTTTCATATGTGCCGGCAAACTGATTGCAGATTCGTGATCGGCGTATGGAACTTGGTCATATAGCATAGTTTGAGCGAAATCTGAATTGTCCGGTATCAGCATGTAACAGATTGATTTATGTCAAATCCGCATGTATACCCGTTATAGCGATTTAACGGGAAAAGTTTCATATGTGCCGGCGAACGGACTTCAGATTCGTGATCAGCGTATGAAACTTGGCCATACAGCACAGTTTGAGCGAAATCTGAATTGTCCGGTATCCGCATGGGAATCCGTAATAACGGGTAAACGGGAAAAGTTTCATATGTGCCGGCGAACGGACTTCAGATTCGTGATCAGCGTATGAAACTTGGTCATATAGCACAGTTTGAGCGAAATCTGAATTGTCCGGTATCCGCATGGGAATCCGTAATAACGGGTTAACGGGAAAAGTTTCATATGTGCCGGCAAACTGATTGCAGATTCGTGATCAGCGTATGGAACTTGGTCATATAGCATAGTTTGAGCGAAATCTGAATTGTCCGGTATCAGCATGTTACAGATTGATTTATGCCAAATCCGCATGTATACCCGTTATAGCGATTTAACGGGAAAAGTTTCATATGTGCCGGCGAACGGACTTAAGATTCGTGATCAGCGTATGAAACTTGGCCATACAGCACAGTTTGAGCGAAATCTGAATTGTCCGGTATCCGCATGGGAATCCGTAATAACGGGTTAACGGAAAAAGTTGCATATGTGCCGGCGAACGGACTTCAGATTCGTGATCAGCGTATGAAACTTGGTCATATAGCACAGTTTGAGCGAAATCTGAATTGTCCAGTATCCGCATGGGAATCCGTAATAACGGGTTAACGGGAAAAGTGTCATATGTGCCGGCGAACGGACTTCAGATTCATGATCAGTGTATGAAACTTGGTCATATAGCACAGTTTGAACCAAATCTGAATTGTCCGGGATCTGCATGGGAATCCGTAATAACGGATTAACGGGAAAAGTTTCATATGTGCCGGCGAACAGACTTCAGATTCGTGATCAGCGTATGGAACTTGGTCATATAGCATAGTTTGAGCGAAATCTGAATTGTCCGGTATCTGCTTGCGAATCCGTTATAACGGGTTAACGGGAAAAGTTTCATATGTGCCGGCGAACGGACTTCAGGTTTGTGATCAGCGTATGAAACTTGGTCATATAGCACAGTTTGAGCGGAATCTGAATTGTCCGGTATCCGCATGGGAATCCGTAATAACGGGTTAACCAGACAAGTGTCATATGTGCCGGCGAACAGACTTCAGATTCGTGATCAGCGTATGAAACTTGGTCATATAGCACAGTTTGAGCGAAATCTGAATTGTCCGGTATCTGCATGCGAATCCGTTATAACGGATTAACGGGAAAAAGTTTCATATGTGCCGGCGAACGGACTTCAGATTCGTTATCAGCGTATGAAACTTGGTCATAGAGCACAGTTTGAACGAAATCTGAATTGTCCGGTATCTGCATGGGAATCCGTAATAACGGATTAACGGGAAAAGTTATATATGTGCCGCCCAGGGGGTCCGCTCCGCCTATTTAACATGGGGAAAAAGGGCGACAAATATTAGCAACGTCCGCAGCTTGGTCTTGTTCACGCATCTGCTCATGAGCCAGGTTTTGCTGCCCACAGCTTTTTGGCCAATCAGCGTCTGACACTCTCCACGCTCATTGGTCGACGGCTGATGACGAGGATGAGGGTCAGAATAGCCGAACATCATTTGCTTACGTAACGTTAATTGCATGGCGCCGTGCGGAGGGCATGGGTGTCTAGGAGCTTCTCGAGGATTTTTCCTAGTTTGAGAAAACGTTGAGAGTTATACAAATGTATATGTGAAAGGTAAATTAATTCTGATGCGATGTAACGCGACGTATTTACTATTTAGAAACCGCACGGGGGGCGGGAGAGCTCATGTGACGTACAGCGCCCTGGCGCGTGCGTTGCCAGGCAACTAGAGTTGCAGAATTCTGGTCCCAGCGTCCCAGCGCTGGGACCAGACCTGGTCACGGCCGTGACTGAAGCTGTGACTGGCAAGGCCAGCGCCATAGGGTTAACATTGCAGCGCCGTGACTAAAGCTGACTTGCCAGCTCATGCCGTGGCCGTGACTGGGCTGTGACCAAAGATCTCAGCTTTTCTGCACTGGTCTCCACAGGCAAAAACACATTGCGTCTCGCCGCGGCACCCACTAGCGGATCCAGGGGGGGGGGGGGGAGGGTATGGCGGCCATTCCCCTCCCCCGACAAACTTCTAGACAAACCTGAAATCGGCGCAAAATTGACACATTTCCTGATATAGAACAAAATCCAAGCAACTTTCACTAAGGAAAGTTTGTTTAAAATCAGCTATCAATGCATAAGCAAGCGAAATCCGATGAGTTTTCAGAATTGTGTGAGACTTTTTGGAATCCACCCCCCCCCCCCAAAAAAAAAAGTTCCCCTCCCCCCACCACCACCGTTCTGGATCCGCCAATGGCGGCGCCTGGTGGGCCGGCGTCGGCTGGAGACGCGGTGAGCGGGCGGGATGGTGTGGTGCGGAGACGCAGGCGGGAAGTGTAATTTTAAACAGTTACTTTGAATTGCTTGAATGCATTTGACAATCGACTTATCTAATCAGATTTTCATGAAACTCGTCAAAAAAGATGAGAATATCTATTTTGTGGGTATGCTTTGGCCTTTGCCAAGAACTCAGAACTGTCAGACGTTATCATCGCAAATTGTCAACTGTTACATCAGCAACTTTGTTTTATTTATCAGGTAAGCCTAGTGCAATTTTTCCTTAACCATAATATGGGCCGCATGATTTAAATTCAGACTATTTGAGTGTTATCACTGTTTGAGTATTGTATATGGTGGCTGTCCGGTCTGCCATCGTGAGCCAAAGGACGGTTAACTTTGCCGGCCCAAAACGTAAGTAGTTTGAGTCCGATGACAATTTTCTCAACGGCATAAGATACATCGTTCAATTTGTGACAGATTGTTATCTTAATTGTAACAATAGGTCGGCAAATGAAGAAAGCAGGCGACACACACCGAAGGAACGTGCGCATTGGCGTTTTACGTACGGCGGTCCGGCCGGAATCGCCGGTCAGTGGAATTTGCCGGCCCATAACTTAAAAAAAAATTGGGTAGCATTGCGATTTTCCCAAAGTCATCCAATACATCGCTTAATTTGTGGTATATAGATAGACATCTTAAGTGTAACAATCAGCCGGTAAACGAAGGAACCAAGCGGGGAAAAAACGTGGGGAGTACGCGGCCGGCCGGAATCACCGGGCAGCAAACTGTTCCGGCTCATAACTTAAAAAGTTTGGGTCGGATCGCAATTTTCGCAACAGCATCCAATACAACGCTTAATTTGTGGTAGATAGACATCTTAAGTTTAAAAATCAGCCGACAAACAAAGGAACCAAGCGACAAAAAAAGCGGGAGGGGTCTACGCGTTAACCCTACGGAGGCGACCGGCCGGCCGGCCGCGAGACCCTCATTCGCGTCACAGCAGCTGCGGGGTCGTTGCAACTAAATTACGAGTTGTCGCCACTTTTTCGGCCGGAGCGGTCTACCTGGTTTACATAGCCTTGGTGCCGCCCAACGGACTTCAGATTCGTAATCAGCGTATGATTGTTGGTCAGCTTGGTCTATTGGCTTATTTTAAGCAAGATCTGAATTGTCCGATATATTTTCCAGATGGATCATCGACCCGCATGCAAATATACGAACGTCGGTATATCATATATGCGCCGCATTTCTTCGCCAAAAAGTCAAATATCTTCGGCTGGAGTCTTTTCAGACAAGAACAGTTGCAGATAGGGATTTCTCAACACGGGCTACAAAACTGCTATTTCAGTTAAAAACCCCATGTTGAAGGTGAACTATTTCCTTTAAGTAGCGTTGAATATGCATGCACTGCACACACTACAGATCTTAATTTAAATAACACCGAGCGAACAAATGTAACTACTTATATTCGCGCCCATATACATCCCTCAGTTAATAACAATAATACTTGCCGCCCGAGATATTGAAACTGATTGAAGCTTACCAGAGTATGAGCCAAAGGTGCCTATTTCTCCTAGTCCTATTTCTCACGCACTCTTCCCTTGCAATGCAATGCAATTATACACCGAGAATGCAACGCACAGCGCAGCAAAGAGCCAGCACTGTTGTTGGATTAGGGCAAGGCGATATCAGCCCCCACCAGTAACAGTTGGCAGCACTCGGGCGTTTGGGCGTTAAAAACCTAGCGAGGGTGTTATGATGTCACAACTCGCAAGTAAATGGTACCAGTTAAATATTTAATGCTAAATATTTATTTATTTATTGATAAATGCATAAATCAATATTTAGTGGTATCATTTGCTTGCGACGTCATAACACCCTGGCTCACTAGCGGTCCCTGGCGGCCAACTACTGCAACCACTCCAGCTGATAGTGCTAGTCCTATATATATATATATGACCTTGTGCTAGTCGCAACCGGGGGTGTCATCCCTATCTCCGTAACGTCTCCACTTATACTTATGACGTCCCCCAGTAGTCAATTCTGGCGCATGTCTGCGGTCGGTTAAAATGGGTTTTCGCAAATAACTTTTTTACAAATGTAGATACAGCAATGATTTTGATGTCATCGTGTTCGCCTCGTCAACTCGTCGATTCATACCAATTGCATGTGGTTTAGGTCAAATCAAAAGTTCATCGAAGGGGCGGGGCTTAGAGCCTCAGCTGGTGACCGCCGCACCGCAGGGGGACCGTGAACAAGGCCTTGACCTTTGATGACCTCTAGTGACCTCAATATTGACCTGAGCCTAAAATGATTAAAAAGATGTCGATTCGCCTTGCTTTGAGCTTTCCAAACCTGTCTTTTGTTTTTCGTAACCTTTTACTTTTCGAGCTAGACGGTATTTATTTCTCCCAAAATAGCATTAACTGCAATAGCGGAAGAGGCCGGTGCATACACATGACGTCACGCTCTGACGTCATGATCACCTAGAATCGCCGGATGACTCTACCTCCTATATATGGCCTTGGTCGCAACCCAACGACTTGAACGGTACCAACAGCACTACGAGTCGAGATAACTATAATTCTAACAGGTAGGCCGGAGCTGGAAAACAATAAATTCCTAAAATTGTATCCATGAATCGAATGGTGATTTAATCGTTGAGATTCCAAAATGAATCATGATTGAATCATTCCAAAAAAAGTTGAATCAATAACCAGTCTGACCTTTTCCCACAAAAATGGAGTTATTACTTGAAATTGACAGACAGGACCAAAATATATTGTAAATTCATCACATTTTGCATAAAACTTTCCTACCAAAAGATATTTCAAGTTAAACTTATGAGCATTTCACACCTTAAACGACTGGTACTTGCAAGTACTAATTTGGGTAACAGTGGGGCTGGCGTCACCGTCGCAGCCGGGCAGTAAAATCAAGGTTCAAGGTTACTATCACCGTTGTTGGTCTGGAGTTATAGGGGAAGCTTTATGACATCAGATTCTGGCTACAAGCGAATCTTAAGCCGACCCGATCAGACTTAATGGCTACAAACAAATCTTAGGCCGACCCGATCAGGCTTAATGGCTACAAGCTGTAGGCTGACCCGATCAGAATTAATGGCTGGGTTAGGTTAGATTAGGTTAGTTTCATTAATTCCGATTTAATAGCTACGAGCGGTAGGCTGAACCGATGGAATTAATGAAACTAACCTAATCTAACCTAACCTGTCATTAAGTCCAATCGGGTCGGCCTACAGCTCATAGCCATTAAGCCTGATCAGGTTGGTCTAAGATTCGCTTGTAGCCATTAAGTCTGATCGGGTCTGCCTAAGATTCGCTCGTAGTCAGAATCTGGCGACGTCATAAAGCTTCCCTATAACTCCAGACCAACAACGGTGATAGTAACCTTGAACCTTGATTTTATTGCCCGGCCACGACGGTGATGCCAGCCCCACTGTTGCCCTAATTTAGTCCTCATCAAACTGCAGGCTTTTCCCGTATTGTTTTTTTTAAACGCAATGTAGTGAAAAATATATTTTGCATTCTGCTTGGGATTATATGCCCGACGATCCTCTACAATTAACAGGCATTGAATAAAAAGGTAACCAAATTAGCAGTTTACTGATGCATATAACAGCATCCTAGTTAGTGGTTGCAACCCTCAATTTGTGAAAATTGCCTCATTTATTTTCAACATTAGGAGTTTTGTAAAGTTTTGTCCTTGGCTGTATATAACACTGCTTTATATTATCATTTTATCAAACAATACAAAACTGGCAATAAAATTGGAAGCTCATTGATACACATCGATGGTGACCTATTCTATTTAGTGTCAGTGATTTGTTTAGAAGTAAGGTGAACAGATTGTTCCAAAGTGCCAGATGTTGCGTTCCAATAGTGGAGAGAAAATACTGATCATGAACTCCTTAGAAGTATATGTACTTGCCTTTTTATTTTTTCCAAACTTCCAACTTTGAATTAGGGAATAATTGTATTTAATTATTAAATTTAGATCACATCATTTTAATACCATAACGGTACCTAGCCAAATCAATTGTTGCTAACAAAATACAAAAGTCATTATTTCCCTTTAACCCATGACTGGGTAGGGCAAAATCACTACATGAATGGGTAGGGGGGGGGAGTTGTACAACCCCCCCCCCTTAGCGTTTCGCCCCTAATTGAGCTAGAGCTTCAATTCAAACACGAGCGTGTTGCTTGTGACGAGAGGAAGCCGCTGATACCCAATTTTAAGGTCTTGGTTCATTAGGTGACCTCTGAGGTCATGTCAATGACCCAAAAGTCATCCAAATTGAAAATGCATATACATTGAATTTTATGGAGCTAGAATCGTGAATGAGCATATCATAATGCTTAATAGGTTCCAAATTTTTAATCAGCATCACACAATGACCTAAAAACTGCCAAATTCCAAAAAGGTTATGTCAGGTCATCGAGGTCAGTGACCTTGGTTGACCTGTGGATGTGTATGACCCCAGTGGAACATATAATTATCTAAAATGGATCCCAAATTTGAAATCAGCGTCGAAATTGTCCTAGAAACCGCCAGAACCCCCCAAAAAGTCATATGAGGTCATCGGAGGTCAATGACCTCAGTTGACCTCTGAAAAGGTCAATCGAGGTCACAACTCACAATATCAGTGGAAACCACAACTGTCACTTGGAAACACCTTTGCATATGCTCCTGAACAACACACACTCGGAAACTGCGCAAGTTACAAGCATCGATCTGCGGGACGCCAGTTGCGCCTGACATGACCTTGAGAAACAGGTCATAGGTCACGAGTCTGTGGGTTATATTTTTTTTCTTCAGATTCTTTGTATTTTTTTCCCTTAAAAAGTAGGGTACTGAAAGTTTCATCGCAATCGGTTAAAAACTACGCGAGTTATTCCAGAAAAACCGAGGGGAGGGATGGCATTCACCCCCCCCCCCCCTACCGGGGCGAGGGTTAAAGGAAATAGTTCACCTTGGATTTTTGTTCTCCCAAACACGATTTGATTATATTTTGAAATATTATTTCTTTTTATCTTGTCAAAAATGGCCTTATATCGCGCCGATTCAGGACAGAAGGGCGTAAATTATTATTGTTTATCAAAATTATATGCATACTCTGAGTCAGAGTCCTGACGTCACGCGAATGAAAAAAATGGCTCAGCCAATCAGATTCGAAAGTAAAATCGCGTAAGGATAGACTCGCATTAGAGATGTGCCAACCGGCGGCCGGCGGTTCGCTTGCTAGCACCAGCTGCAAGCTGATTGGCTGATGGTATAGCCTCTGCCCAGGCTAGATCCAGCACCACATTCTTTCGCCAGCACTGCATTCCTTTACCAAAAACTCAAATATATTCGGCTGGAGAGTCTTTTCAGTCAAGACAACTTGCAGATAAAGGTTTCCCAACACAGGCTACAAAACTGCTATCTCAGTTTAAAACTAATGTGGAAGGTGAAATATTTTTTTAATTTGCTGATAATTGCATGCCTTTAACAAGTGTGATCATTTTTATATAGATCTTTCATATCAATTATCTACAGCATGCCCATAAACCCCAAACATATAGCGGTAAGACTGTTGGAGACAATCTGTTTGGAAAACATGGAAAACATCAACATGAAGGGCATATTAAAATGATAGTTGATGACTTAAAATGACTTAAATGACTTTTAATGATAGACAAGGAAATAACCTAATATCCAGGCCAGCACATGCATCAGTTCATCCTGATTCTACTCCATCAACAGTCACAAACCTCCTCTACTGTGGCCTAACTTAAAAGCTATATAGGTACCATGCACAACAAGGCTCTCTGAGTAAGATATTTAATCAGGATATGCAAATCAGTGCTGGAACAGATAAGGAATAGGTCAATTATTGGAACTGGATATATTTCTAGGAACGCAATCAAGGTCATCAGTATCAGAAAACGTGAAAGACAAGGTTAAGTGCACATTGTGATTAATGAGGTTTTGATGTCAAGCTATTTGGAATGCATATACATTATAGAAGGTGTAGAAAATATGTAAAAATCTTAATTTGTGGATACTTGGCAGCTCTTGATGTCTTTAATTAAAATTCACCATAAATACCACCCAAACAAGATGACACCAATACAGAATACTGAAGTATTAGTAATGAGAGGTAAAATTATCATAGTTTCCCTGGGTTATCCGAGTTGCCCGGTTGACAGAACATAAAAATAACCCTATATGAATAGATGTGCCAGCCCAGTTCCAAACGTATGATGCCTGTATACAGTTTGATTATAATATGGCTGGAATTGTGCGTATCCAATTAACCTGCGCCCCACTGGGCCTCTGGGTTTTCCAGTCATGCTGGGGGGGGGGGGTTGACCTCAGGTCAAGGTCAAGTGGTGACCCAAGTAGGTCATGTTGCATATTGGGAGACGTGTCTTGATGAGAACAACCTTAGGCATTGGAAATGAATAATCTTGCACACAAAAGAACTAGGTACTTTTGCCATATAACTGCAGGTAGTTGTGACACCCCTACCAACCCCGCCCCCCCCTCTCTAACCTAGGTCTTAAGCAGAGTCTGCTGACTTGGTGCGCTGCCACCACCAGGCATCACCTGTCTGCTGTTCTGACGTGGCCTGCTGCTATTTTTATAAGTATGCTGCCCTGACCCAGCCTGCTCTGTCCCTGTCACCAGTTGGGCGAGCCACCTGTACTCGCCATGGCCGATCTGGTTGGCTCTGGGGATGTCGGCCTGCAGTCGGATGTGATCGCCTCCTCTGACCGGCATCGCGAGCTCGGCCAGCGGCTCGACGAGAGGCATCGGGAGCGACTCGAGACGCAGGCGCAGCGACGCAGCGAGCGCGCCGCCGGCGCCGCCGAGTCCGAGCAGGCCGACCGCTTCTGGGCGGCATTGGAGCGGGAGGAGGCAGCCGCGCGTGCCGAGCTGACCCTGCCAGCCGGCGCCGACCGCGCGGCAGTCGGCGACGCGCTGGACGCGGCCAGCCGACGTCTGCAGAGCGTCCATCGCTTCATCGCCGACTCGGCTGCCTTCCTACCGGCTTACGAGCTGCGGCGAGCGCAGCAGCGCGCCAAGGAGCTGCAGCAGCTCGTGCAGCAGCGCCAGGACGAGCTGGTACCCCGGAAGAGGTTCGGCTTCCGCGGCAAGAGAGCGGCGCGCGCTGAGCCGCAGGAGCCGGCGGTGGAGGCGCCAGCCGAGCCAGCGCCGACCGCCGCAGCGGCGCCGGAGCAGCAGTGCGGGTTTAGTGAGAGGAGTGCTGCACGTCTAGCGCTCTCCGGCGCCGCCGTGACCGGACGGGATGTGACGCTGACCTGCCTGACGCGCTGCACGGTCCGCGTCACCGGCGGTCCGGCCACGGTGCATTTGTCGCACCTGCGCCACTGCCGGCTCCTGCTCGGCCCGGTGGCTACTTCGGTGTTCCTGGAGGACTGTCAGCACTGCACGCTGGTGGTGGCCTGTCAGCAGCTGCGCGCGCACTCCAGCACCGACTGCGATCTGTACCTGCACGTGACTAGCCGTGCCGTGGTGGAGTTCTGTCAAAGGTTCCGGTTTGCGCCGTACAACTTGACGGGTGCTGACGTGCAGTCCGACTGGGCGACCACCGGCCTCGCCGCCAACTCCAACAACTGGAGTGACGTGAATGACTTCAACTGGCTCTCCAAGGCGCAGCGTTCGCCCAACTGGAGCATCCTTCCCCAGGAGGAGCGGATTGCGGACTGGGAGGATCAGACGGAGGACGCTCAGCGAGAGTGAGCTACTGTGCGACGCTGACAAGCGGGTAACTCTAATAGTATATTCGTTTTCAGTTGTGTCGGACCGTCCAAATATGCTTGGGTTTAGTTGACATGCACGACTCTAAGTAAGAGTTCACCCAATTGTAACTGCTTGGTGCTTGCTTGTTCTTTAAGTTGTGAAATTGCACCAGTTCATTCCCTGAAAGTCGACGATGATGGCTGTTGCGTATGTATTAACAACACAAATAGAGCGAATACAAATCACATCATTGTACAAGTCAGTAATGTTTGCATTGGTACGAGTCAGTAAATGGAACTAGGCAGGCTATTATAGGGTGGACATAATATGGATTAATCTCATTTAATAACAGCACAAATCTTAACTAGCTTCGCAATATATTGTTTATATGAGCACAATATAGTTTATATGAGCACAATGCATTGTTTATATGAGCGCAATATATTGTTCATTAGGCTGAAATCGAATGCTAGTCGCGAACCCATTATGTACCCGTCTCATTTGGGACATGCTCTTTCGGAGTCTTTCCATAAGAAAACATCGGATGCACGCCTCCCCTGGGGCTGCATGCTCGGTGTGAGCTATGCTCGATTTACACCCAGGGCACTATAGCACTGTTTACACCACAACAGGTCTGCTGTTGCAGGGTGCTCTGATAGCCCGGCGCTGGTCCGCGGAGCTCAGCAGAATATCGCACCGCACTGCTAGCAGTCCGAGTCATTCACGTCGATCAGTAGCTCCTGCTGCTCATCCTGCTGATCATTATGCGGTTCCTGCTGCTCCTCCTGCTGCTGCTGCTGCTGCTGTGGTTGCTGCGGCTGCTCCTGCTGCTGCCCTGGGGTCCCGTCACCACTTGCCGTGCCTTCTGCCTTCGTCTGCGGCGCCGTCGGCTCACCCTGTCCCCTGACGGGTGGCTCATCCAGCAGGGACGGCCGCGCCAGCTCGGATGGCTCAGCCAGCTCGACAGGCGGACTGGCAGCCGGCTTTTCATCCTCCGGCGGAGTCAGATCCGTGAATGACGCGGCCGCCGGCTTGGGGGATGCAGTCTGGAACGGACATTAGCGAGAGAATGTCACTGGACGAACATGAGGAGCGGCGAGACAGACAAACAAACGCACACAATCATAATGCAAAACAAGCGTAGGTAATACTAGAATATGCAACTTCATGTCAAAATTTACTTGATGAAAATATGCACATCAAACAAACATAAAGCAAACATGCACATCTGGGCGTGTTTCGGTGCCACTTGCCCTACTTGCTCATGGAGCCACTGGTGTCGACTCTCACAAATATGCGTGTCCCGAATCCCAGCAACGACTAACAGAGCTCTGAGCACGTGTGGCTGTGCCCTGTCTCCCTACCTTATGTCCTTCCTCAGCCACTGTGATATCAGGCAACCCGAAGAAGGGGTTGACTACCGATTTGCCATCCGGCGTCACACAGAGGGCGCTGGTGGGAGCCAGCAGTGCGGCGGGCACCTGCGGAAGGAGGCATTACGGTACACCTTGACACGACACAACACGGCATACGGAGTACACCAGTTCCTTCATCGCAACGTTCGTTCGCTTAACCCTATTAGTGGCAGACTCCTGGCTACCCCTATTTGTGGCATGGGGTCGATTCGGCCCCCCGGAGATCTCGAAATCTACTAGTCCGATTTTCAAAATTCAAACGGTTTGACTCCCCTCAGACTGATCTACATTTCTAAAAAATCCTCAATTTGGAACATTGTGTACAGGGGGGGGGGGGGGGGGGTAAAAATGCACCAATTTCATAACTTTGTCATCCTTCATAACTCCTAGTTCTATAACCCGATTTTGACAAAACTTATATGGATCGACAGCAAATGAATACAAAATTGATATATCCTGGTCACATTTGAAAATTGAAACGGTTTTGTTCCATGAAGATCACGATGTACACCGCGCTAAAACACAGTTTCCGATCAGAACTTTCCTAAATACTAAGTCATGGAACCGCCCCTGTTCAAGCCATCGCCTTGAAATTTTCAGACAATCTGCTCAGACTAGTTTTAGGAAAAGTCGGAAAATTTCAGATGTCTACCTTCAGCCATTTCGGAGATATTTGAGAAAAACACGAGGGGTGGGCACCCAACCAGGAATTGCGTGTGGATAGCATGTTTGCCCACTGGCCGCATGAGGCCCTCATGACAGGGGCGGATCCCGTATTTTTTAGGGGGCTGCAGGCCCGGGGGCGCATTTTTTGGCACCTGAGGGGCCGCCGGCGTCGGATTGTCAGCGCGATGAGTCGTTTAGCGGGGGGGGGGGGGGGGGGGGGGGGGGGTCCGTTGAAAAAAGGGAGAAGAGCTTTTCATTATCACCTAACCTGCGCTCCGCTGGGGTATTCAGCCGAACACGCCGCGCTGGGGGGAACATTCTGCCCCCTCGTTATCTTCCGAACCAATAACCGCAACGAGGCGCGCAAAGCGACATTCGAAAGCTCTCAATGAGACGCATACAAAGCTTACGCGAAATGTTTAAAATAAGGTCACATCAGGTCACGCTCAGGTCAAAGGTCAAAATTGAGGGATTTGAGTTTTTGGTTCATACTCTCCATCCAAAGTTTTATATTGCGACTATTATCGCACAAAGTGCTCTGAAAGGTATAATGCATATCCCGCATAAGCAAAAGTGGAATTTTATGCAAAGGTCAATGTCAAGGTCAGGTCACAAAGGTCACTATTGTCAAGAGGTCTACGAAAGCCATTCTACACATGCTTTATGAGTTAGTTTACCTGTATAATTCGATAGTAACATTATTTTCACAACCTGACCCCATATAATGGCCCTCAGGTCAAGGTCAGGTCACATAAGGTCAAAATTTGAAATTGATCAATCTAAATAAAAAGGCATGTTTCTAGACTAGTTTTGTCTCAGAAATATAGCGCTGGTATTTGTTTGTCTGTAACTGGTCACTAGAAGCAACAAAAACGTAGCTGAAAAAAATGGCATACGTTACCTAAACTTAGTGAGCCATAAGTCATTCAAAAATTAAGATATTGCTTTGAAACTTGGTGGTATCAACTATCAACTATCCTTCATACTTTGTGCTCCACTATATTTCCTCCGTTTTTTTTAGTATCATCAACAATTGATTTTGTGGATTTTTCCCCGAAAAAAATATGTTTATTTGGGGGGGGGGGCAGTGTCAGAAAAGTGGTTCCACGATCTAGGTTCGCGGAACAAATTTTTCACCAGCGGCGGAACATTTTTTTAATGCGTATACCAGTATTTTTGTCGTATTTTTATACGCTTTTCTACACAACCTATTTTCATATATATGCCAATATATGCATATATTCTGATGTGGAAAGTTTATAAATCGTCATCGTATTTCCTGTACAGATATGGTCTTGGCGTCAGTCGGGGACCGAGACTCCCGGGTCGTATGTTAAAAAGGTACCTTGTGTCGTTACGTATGCGTATATGAGAAACTGGGCTCAAGTCCCAGTTTAAAGTACTGCCGTCTTTTGCATGACGTGTTAGTGTCCCAGGGTTATCCAATCCATGGCCCCGATGACGATGGTATCGGTGGCGGGGTTGTAACCTGAATACGCAACAACTTTTTTGGGAGTTTTTTTGTAAAAGTTTTGGGTTTAATTTTGGGAAAAGTAACAGTTTTCCTTCCCTACATCACTGCAGAAATTTCGGATGTTGGGAATTTAGAGGTTCCGCCTTACGATTTGTTTTGACAATTTGTGTCGCATCACTGTCACGTTCCGGCCATTGTTCGGAAAGTCAAGTCTCAGTCTATTGTTTATGCTCGTCAGCCATTGCACCCGCAGACTAAAAAAATAATTATTTACAGTAAAAGTTTTCACGGAAGAAAACTTCCAAGTTCATAAAAATGGAGGAACGGGCCACTTCTGATGGAGGCGATGTTGTACAGCATCGGTCCCATACAAGAACCCTGGAAAATTCCTATGTTGATCGGGAGCAGCGCCGATGTTTCACCTCCCGCCAGCTTGACACACTGCCGGTGACCGCTCAAGTAGCTCCGGAACCATCCAGGGGCGATCTGGAGTAGTTGTAGCTGGTCCAAGAGCGTCTGGTGATGGACGACATCAAATGCCCGACTGAGGTCAATCAGCGTCAGAAGACGATGTCTCCCCGATCAACCGCTCCCAGAAGGTGATCAGTAACGCTGATCAGTGCCGTTGCTGTACTGTGTCCGCTGCGGAATCCATGCTAATCTGGGCTGTACAGGCTGTTCCGATTCATATAGGAGTCGACTTGGGCGCAGACCGCCTTTTCTATGATTTTGCTGATCACTGGAACGTTAGTGATGGGCCGAAAGTTTTCTGCAGCTGTTAATTCGCTTTTTTTGTGAAGCGGAATGACTACCGCCATCTTCCAGCTGTCCGGGACTGCCTCAGATACGATGCTTTTATTGATGATTTGAAGCAGGACTCGTCCGATGATGGGGAAGGCTAGCTTAACCAGCCGGATGTCGATGACTCCATCTGCCACTGATATCTTGTGCGGCAGCGTGTAGATTATTCGCCTCAGCTGTTCCAGGGTGATGGGGACGAGCCGGAGCGCGTCTGCGTGGACACGAGGGAGACGAGGAGCCAGAGCACGCCTGCCAGACTCCTGAAACGTCCGGAAGACGGCCTGGTGCGTCTCCTCACCCACAGTAGTGAAGTACCGGTTCAGGTCATTGGCTGTCAGGTTTTCGGGTTGGGCTGGGGCGCTGAGCTTCGGTGCGATGACTGGTCGTAGCTGCCGCCAGAGGGCTGACGGTGGAGCTTCTTCAACTCGCCGCTTGATGTCGCGGCGGTAGTCACTCCTGATGGCCCGCCTCACTTGGGTGTTCAGCACCGCGTAACTCTCCTCGTCGCCTGCAGCGATAGCCTGCCGGCGCCTAACGATCAGATCACGGGTGGCATCGGTGATCGGTGGCGGTACAGGATTCCGTATCTTGCCAGTTCTCACTGGAGCGTGGCGGTCAAGGACGGACTCCACGCTGTGGACAAACTTGTCCCACTGCGGCGCTAGTGTCGGTTGAAGCGACACTAGCGCCGCAGCGGAGAAGGCATGAGTTAGCGCGGCAATGCTTTTGCTATGGCGGAGAGGCGATATTTGACGATAATTACCGTGAACGTTCAGGCTGAATATTTGTATTCCATGTTATTAATTATGAATGTTTCTACATCCTCAAACTTTTCCAGTGCGCTACCTCACGCAGTTTTTGAGTTACAGACCGGCAAATATCGCCCTTCTGCCATAGCAAAAGCATTGCCGCGCTAACTCAATCCCTTCTCCGCTGCGGCGCTAGTGTTGCATAGCGGGAACGGCTGCTGGGCGGAGTAGTTCGTCTATACCTATATATGTCAATGGTCGGGCACGAAAATTTTCGCTTCCAAATTCTGCCGGACGCCAGTAATTTTTTGATCGGGTGGTGGGGTCAGGGCCTGCGCAACAAGCTATGCTTAGCGCGGGCCTGGCCTCGGAAATCCACCCATTCAAAAACATTCGGACTAAATTTATAAAGAAAAAAGAAAAAAGAAAGAAGGTCAGATCACAAAAGGTCACCATTGGCAAGAAGTCTGCGAAAACCATGCGACACATGTTTTATGGGTTATTTTACACGTATAATTATATAGTTGCAGCCATTTTCACAACCTGACCCCATATAATGGCCCTCAGGTCAGGTCACATAAGGTCAAAATGGGAAATTGATTAACATAAATAAAACAGGCATGTTTCTAGACAAGTTTAGTTTT
This sequence comes from Chirona hameri, assembly GCA_036785665.1. Taxonomy (NCBI): domain Eukaryota; kingdom Metazoa; phylum Arthropoda; class Thecostraca; order Balanomorpha; family Balanidae; genus Chirona; species Chirona hameri. Next base: position 220,746 of record JAXIVJ010000399.1, read on the forward strand.
TAGAAATACAGCGGTGGAATTGATTTGTCTGTATCTGGTCAATACAAGACAACACAACGTAACTTTAAAAAAATGACGTCATGAGTTACTTATTCTCAGGGAGCTATAAGTCAGTCAAAATAAAGATATTTATTTAATTTTTTTTTTTTTTTTTTGGGGGGGGGGGGGGGGGGGGGGGGGGGGGGGTCAAAAGCCAAAATTTTGCACATCCGAGATAGCCATTGTTAAGGAACTATCATTTTAGTTCTTTTGACGATTTTTATTTGAAATTTGCATCAAAACTCGATTTTATACGATTTAAAAAAATAGACTCGTCCCCCCGCCTGTCAAAAATTGGTGGTGCCGCCCATGAGGAGAGGTGCCGTGATTTAAGTCTTTTGGACTTTTGCACCGATCCTATTCTTTCATTTTGTTTACGTTGTGTTTCTACTTGATATCACATAAACAACAACAACTTATGGAATTACGCGTTTGGTTTGGTCAAGCTCATTGTCGAAATAGCTCACTCTGAAGAACGCTAGACTGAAGAGCGGGATGTCCCCGGTTCAATCCCGGGTGTCTCAAGTTTTGCAGGCCGGCGCACCAATATGCCGTACTACGGCATTGGTAAGATTGGGTGCGATCACGGCCACTTATTGGTAAGATTGGGCCCTGGCGGAGCCTGAGCTCTGACTGACCTGGGGAGGCCGCTGCCTGATATGGACTGACCGCCGACTGACCCGGGAGTGACCCCTGGCAGGGGCCTGACCGCTGACTGCTGACGACTGACCAGTGACCACTGATTGGCCCGGTGACGGCCCCTGCCCCGCGCCGTCACTTCCCAATGGCCTGCAGCGGGACCCGGGCCAGTGACCGCTGATTGGCCCTGTGACGGCCCCTGTCACGCGCCGTCACTTCCCACTGGCCTGCAGCGGGACCCGGGCCAGTGACCGCTGATTGGCCCGGTGACGGCCCCTGCCCCGCGCCGTCACTTCCCACTGGCCTGCAGCGGGACCCGGGCCAGTGACCGCTGATTGGCCCGGTGACGGCCCCTGCCCCGCGCCGTCACTTCCCACTGGCCACTGGCCTGCAGCGGGACCCGGGCAGCAGAGTCCAGGGCAGACCCAGTTCCCCGCCCCATCACTTCTCACTGAGGCACAGCACCGACCTCATGGCCGCCTCAGATCTGCTCACGGAAATAGACAGCTAACATTTAGTGTGTTGTTTATTTAATGAAACAAGTAGAGACGGTTAAATACTATTTTAGTATATTTTTCTTACAGCAGTTGCCTATTCAAGGTAACTCAACCGGATCTGATTTGACATTGGATCTGATTTATCCTAGCTGATGAAGTACAAAACGTGTGTTATTATGTGACGAATAACACATTTATAACAGGCTTCAAGTTCATTATCACTTCATTATATCTTGGCTTCCCTTGGCAAACAAGCTTAAAAGCTCTGCACATGAACATGATCTATGCATGCCTAGTATTCTGGCACAATCCGCAAAGACGTGTCGTCGCGATCCAGACCAACGTGGTCCCCGCTGAGCTCATTGTGCAGCTTTCTGCACAATCTAAAAACACGTGGGAACTTCTGACACAGTCGCCATTCACAGGACGACAGGACGATCACAGTCGCCAGTCACAGGACGACAGGACGATCACAGTCGCCTGTCACAGGACGACAGGACGATCACAGTCGCCAGTCACAGGACGACAGGACGATCATAGTCGCCTGTCACAGGACGACAGGACGATCACAGTCGCCTGTCACAGGACGATCACAGTCGCCAGTCACAGGACGATCACAGTCGCCAGTCACAGGACGATCACAGTCGCCATTCACAGGACGACAGGACGATCACAGTCGCCTGTCACAGGACGACATGACGATCACAGTCGCCTGTCACAGGACGACAGGACGATCACAGTCGCCAGTCACAGGACGACAGGACGATCACAGTCACCTGTCACAGGACGACATGACGATCACAGTCGCCTGTCCCAGGACGATCACAGTCGCCAGTCACAGGACGACAGGACGATCACAGTCGCCTGTCCCAGGACGATCACAGTCGCCTGTCACAGGACGACAGGACGATCACAGTCGCCTGTCTCAGGACGACAGGACGATCACAGTCGCCTGTCACAGGACGACAGGACGATCACAGTCGCCAGTCCCAGGACGATCACAGTCGCCTGTCACAGGGCGACAGGACGATCACAGTCGCCTGTCACAGGACGACAGGACGATCACAGTCACCAGTCACAGGACGACAGGACGATCACAGTCGCCTGTCACAGGACGACAGGACGATCACAGTCGCCTGTCACATGACGATCACAGTCACCTGTCACAGGACGACAGGACGATCACATTCGCCTGTCACAGGACGATCACAGTCGCCTGTCATAGGACGATCACAGTCGCCTGTCACATGACGATCACAGTCGCCAGTCACCGGACGATCACAGTCGCCTGTCACAGGACGACAGGACGATCACAGTCGCCGGTCACAGGACGACAGGACGATCACAGTCGCCTGTCACAGTACGATCACAGTCGCCAGTCACAGGACGACAGGACGATCACAGTCGCCTGTCACAGGACGATCACAGTCGCCAGTCACAGGATGACATGACGATCACAGTCACCTGTCACAGGACGACAGGACGATCACAGTCGCCAGTCACAGGACGACAGGACGATCACAGTCGCCTGTCACAGGACGATCACAGTCGCCAGTCACAGGACGACAGGATGATCACAGTCGCCAGTCACAGGACAACAGGACGATCACAGTCGCCTGTCACAGGACGACGGGACGATCACAGTCGCCTGTCACAGGACGACAGGACGATCACAGTCACCAGTCACAGGACGATCACAGTCGCCTGTCACAGGGCGACAGGACGATCACAGTCGCATGTCACAGGACGACAGGTCGATCACAGTCGCCTGTCACAGGACGACATGACGATCACAGTCACCAGTCACAGGACGATCACAGTCGCCTGTCACAGGGCGACAGGACGATCACAGTCGCCTGTCACAGGACGACAGGACGATCACAGTCGCCAGTCAAAGGCCGACAGGACGATCACAGTCGCCTGTCAGAGGACGATCGCAGTCGCCAGACACAGGACGACAGGACGATCACAGTCGCCTGTCACAGGACGATCACAGTCGCCTGTCACAGGGCGACATGACGATCACAGTCGCCTGTCACAGGACGACATGACGATCACAGTCGCCTGTCACAGGACGACAGGACGATCACAGTCGCCTGTCACAGGACGACAGGACGATCACAGTTGCCTGTCACAGGACGACAGGACGATCACAGTCGCCTGTCACATGACGACAGGACGATCACAGTCGCCTGTCACAGGACGATCACAGTCGTCTGTCACAGGGCGACAGGACGATCACAGTCGCCTGTCACAGGACGACAGGACGATCACAGTCGCCTGTCACAGGACGACAGAACGATCACAGTCGCCTGTCACAGGACGACAGGACGACCACAGTCGCCTGTCACAGGACGACAGGACGATTACAGTCGCCTGTCACAGGACGACAGGACGATCACAGTCGCCTGTCACAGGACGATCACAGTCGCCAGTCACAGGACGATCACAGTCGCCAGTCACAGGACGATCACAGTCGCCATTCACAGGACGACAGGACGATCACAGTCGCCTGTCACAGGACGACATGACGATCACAGTCGCCTGTCACAGGACGATCACAGTCGCCAGTCACAGGACGACAGGACGATCACAGTCACCTGTCACAGGACGACATGACGATCACAGTCGCCTGTCCCAGGACGATCACAGTCGCCAGTCACAGGACGACAGGACGATCACAGTCGCCTGTCCCAGGACGATCACAGTCGCCTGTCACAGGACGACAGGACGATCACAGTCGCCTGTCTCAGGATGACAGGACGATCACAGTCGCCTGTCACAGGACGACAGGACGATCACAGTCACCAGTCACAGGACGACAGGACGATCACAGTCGCCTGTCACAGTACGACAGGACGATCACAGTCGCCTGTCACAGGACGATCACGGTCACCTGTCACATGACGACAGGACGATCACAGTCACCAGTCACAGGACGACAGGACGATCACATTCGCCTGTCACAGGACGATCACAGTCGCCTGTCATAGGACGATCACAGTCGCCTGTCACATGACGATCACAGTCGCCAGTCACAGGACGATCACAGTCGCCTGTCACAGGACGACAGGACGATCACAGTCGTCTGTCACAGGACGATCACAGACGCCTGTCACAGGGCGACATGACGATCACAGTCGCCTGTCACAGGACGACATGACGATCACAGTCGCCTGTCACAGGACGACATGACGATCACAGTCGCCTGTCACAGGACGACAGGACGATCACAGTGCCTGTCACAGGACGACAGGACGATCACAGTCGCCTGTCACATGACGACAGGACGATCACAGTCGCCTGTCACAGGACGATCACAGTCGTCTGTCACAGGGTGACAGGAAGATCACAGTCGCCTGTCACAGGACGACAGGACGATCACAGTCGCCTGTCACAGGACGACAGAACGATCACAGTCGCCTGTCACAGGACGACAGGACGACCACAGTCGCCTGTCACATGACGACAGGACGATCACAGTCGCCTGTCACAGGACGATCACAGTCGCCTGTCACAGGGCGACAGGACGATCACAGTCGCCTGTCACAGGACGACAGGACGATCACAGTCGCCTGTCACAGGACGACAGAACGGTCACAGTCGCCTGTCACAGGACAACATGACGATCACAGTCGCCTGTCACAGGACGACAGGACGATCACAGTCGCCTGTCACAGGACGACAGGACGATCACAGTCGCCAGTCACAGGACGACAGGACGATCACAGTCGCCAGCCACAGGACGACAGGACGATCACATTCGCTAGTCACAGGACGACAGGACGATCACAGTCGCCTGTCACAGGACGACAGTACGATCACAGTCGCCTGTCTCAGGACGATCACAGTCGCCTGTCACAGAACGACAGTACGATCACAGTCGCCTGTCACAGGACGACAGGACGATCACAGTCGCCTGTCACATGACGACAGGACGATCACAGTCACCAGTTACAGGACGACAGGACGATCACAGTCGCCTGTCACAGGACGATCACAGTCACCTGCCACAGGACGATCACAGTCGCCTGTCACAGGACGATCACAGTCGCCTGTCACAGGACGATCACAATCACCTGTCACAGGACGACAGGACGATCACAGTCGCCTGTCACATGACGACAGGACGATCACAGTCGCCTGTCACAGGACGACAGGACGATCACAGTCGCCTGTCACAGGACGACATGACTATCACAGTCGCCTGTCACAGGACGATCACAGTCGCCAGTCACAGGGCGACATGACGATCACAGTCGCCTGTCACAGGACGACAGGACGAGCACAGTCGCCAGTCACAGGACGATCACAGTCGCTAGTCACAGGACGACAGGACGATCACAGTCGCCTGTCACAGGAAGACAGGACGATCACAGTCACCAATCACAGGACGATCACAGTCGCCTTGTCACATGACGACAGGACGATCACAGTCGCCTGTCACAGGACGACATGACGATCACAGTCGCCTGTCACAGGACGACAGGACGATCACAGTCGCCTGTCACAGGACGACAGGACGATCACAGTCGCCTGTCACAGGACGACAGGACGATCACAGTCGCCTGTCACAGGACGACAGGACGATCACAGTCGCCTGTCACATGACGACAGGACGATCACAGTCGCCTGTCACAGGGCGATCACAGTCGCCTGTCACAGGACGACAGGACGATCACAGTCGCCTGTCACAGGACGACAGGACGATCACAGTCACCAGTCACAGGACGATCACAGTCGCCTGTCACAGGACGACAGGACGATCACAGTCGCCTGTCACAGGACGACAGGACGATCACAGTCACCAGTCACAGGACGACAGGAAGATCACAGTCGCCTGTCACAGGACGATCACAGTCACCAGTCACAGAACGACAGGACGATCACAGTCGCCAGTCACAGGATGACAGGACGATCACAGTCGCCTGTCACAGGACGACAGGACGATCACAGTCGCCAGTCACAGGACGACAGGACGATCACAGTCACCTGTCACAGGACGACATGACGATCACAGTCGCCTGTCCCAGGACGATCACAGTCGCCAGTCACAGGACGACAGGACGATCACAGTCGCCTGTCCCAGGACGATCACAGTCGCCTGTCACAGGACGACAGGACGATCACAGTCGCCTGTCTCAGGACGACAGGACGATCACAGTCGCCTGTCACAGGACGACGGGACGATCACAGTCGCCAGTCACAGGACGACAGGACGATCACAGTCGCCAGTCCCAGGACGATCACAGTCGCCTGTCACAGGGCGACAGGACGATCACAGTCGCCTGTCACAGGACGACAGGACGATCACAGTCACCAGTCACAGGACGACAGGACGATCACAGTCGCCTGTCACAGGACGACAGGACGATCACAGTCGCCTGTCATAGGACGATCACAGTCACCTGTCACATGACGACGTGACGATCACAGTCACCAGTCACAGGGCGACAGGACGATCACAGTCGCTTGTCACAGGACGACATGACGATCACAGTCGCCTGTCACAGGACGACAGGACGATCACAGTCGCCTGTCACAGGACGACAGGACGATCACAGTTGCCTGTCACAGGACGACAGGACGATCACAGTCGCCTGTCACATGACGACAGGACGATCACAGTCGCCTGTCACAGGACGATCACAGTCGTCTGTCACAGGGCGACATGACGATCACAGTCGCCTGTCACAGGACGACAGGACGATCACAGTCGCCTGTCACAGGACGACAGAACGATCACAGTCGCCTGTCACAGGACGACAGGACGACCACAGTCGCCTGTCACATAACGACAGGACGATCACAGTCGCCTGTCACAGGACGATCACAGTCGCCTGTCACAGGGCGACAGGACGATCACAGTCGCCTGTCACAGGACGACAGGACGATCACAGTCGCCTGTCACAGGACGACAGAACGATCACAGTCGCCTGTCACAGGACGACATGACGATCACAGTCGCCTGTCACAGGACGACAGGACGATCACAGTCGCCTGTCACAGGACGACATGACGATCACAGTCGCCTGTCACAGGACGACAGGACTATCACAGTCGCCAGCCACAGGACGACAGGACGATCACAGTCGCTAGTCACAGGACGACAGGACGATCACAGTCGCCTGTCACAGGACGACAGTACGATCACAGTCGCCTGTCACAGGACGACAGGACGATCACAGTCGCCTGTCACATGACGACAGGACGATCACAGTCACCAGTTACAGGACGACAGGAATATCACAGTCGCCTGTCACAGGACGATCACAGTCGCCTGTCACAGGACGATCACAGTCGCCTGTCACAGGACGATCACAGTCGCCTGTCACAGGACGATCACAGTCGCATGTCACAGGACGACAGGACGATCACAGTCGCCTGTCACATGACGACAGGACGATCACAGTCGCCTGTCACAGGACGACAGGACGATCACAGTCGCCTGTCACAGGACGACATGACTATCACATTCGCCTGTCACAGGACGATCACAGTCGCCAGTCACAGGGCGACAGGACGATCACAGTCGCCTGTCACAGGACGACAGGACGAGCACAGTCGCCAGTCACAGGACGATCACAGTCGCTAGTCACAGGACGACAGGACGATCACAGTCGCCACTCACAGGACGACAGGACGATCACAGTCGCCAGTCACAGGACGACAGGACGATCACAGTCGCCTGTCACAGGACGACAGTACGATCACAGTCGCCTGTCACAGGACGACAGGACGATCACAGTCACCAGTCACAGGACGATCACAGTCGCCTGTCACATGACGACAGGACGATCACAGTCGCCTGTCACAGGACGACATGACGATCACAGTCGCCTGTCACATGACGACAGGACGATCACAGTCGCCTGTCACAGGACGACAGGACGAACACAGTCGCCTGTCACAGGACGACAGGACGATCACAGTCGCCTGTCACAGGACGACAGGACGATTACAGTCGCCTGTCACATGGAGATCACAGTCGCCTGTCACAGGACGACAGGACGATCACAGTCGCCTGTCACAGGACGATCACAGTCGCCTGTCACAGGACGATCACAGTCACCTGTCACATGACGACAGGACGATCACAGTCACCAGTCACAGGACGACAGGACGATCACATTCGCCGGTCACAGGACGATCACAGTCGCCTGTCATAGGACGATCACAGTCGCCTGTCACATGACGATCACAGTCGCCAGTCACAGGACGATCACAGTCGCCTGTCACAGAACGACATGACGATCACAGTCGCCTGTCACATGACGACAGGACGATCACAGTCGCCTGTCACAGGACGACAGGACGATCACAGTCGCCTGTCACACTACGATCACAGTCGCCAGTCACAGGACGACAGGACGATCACAGTCGCCTGTCACAGGACGATCACAGTCGCCAGTCACAGGATGACATGACGATCACAGTCACCTGTCACAGGACGACAGGACGATCACAGTCGCCAGTCACAGGACGACAGGACGATCACAGTCGCCTGTCACATGACGATCACAGTCGCCAGTCACAGGACGACAGGATGATCACAGTCGCCAGTCACAGGACAACAGGACGATCACAGTCGCCTGTCACAGGACGACAGGACGATCACAGTCACCAGTCACAGGACGATCACAGTCGCCTGTCACAGGGCGACAGGACGATCACAGTCGCATGTCACAGGACGACAGGACGATCACAGTCGCCTGTCACAGGACGACAGGACGATCACAGTCACCAGTCACAGGACGATCACAGTCGCCTGTCACAGGGCGACAGGACGATCACAGTCGCCTGTCACAAGACGACAGGACGATCACAGTCACCAGTCACAGGACGATCACAGTCGCCTGTCACAGGGCGACAGGACGATCACAGTCGCCTGTCACAGGACGACAGGACGATCACAGTCGCCAGTCAAAGGCCGACAGGACGATCACAGTCGCCTGTCACAGGACGATCACACTCGCCAGTCACAGGACGACAGGACGATCACAGTCGCCTGTCACAGGACGATCACAGCCGCCTGTCACAGGGCGGCAGGACGATCACAGTCGCCTGTCACAGGACGACATGACGATCACAGTCGCCTGTCACAGGACGACATGACGATCACAGTCGCCTGTCACAGGACGACAGGACGATCACAGTTGCCTGTCACAGGACGACAGGACGATCACAGTTGCCTGTCACAGGACGACAGGACGATCACAGTCGTCTGTCACAGGGCGACAGGACGATCACAGTCGCCTGTCACAGGACGACAGGACGATCACAGTCGCCTGTCACAGGACGACAGAACGATCACAGTCGCCTGCCACAGGACGACAGGACGACCACAGTCGCCTGTCACATGACGACAGGACGATCACAGTCGCCTGTCACAGGACGATCACAGTCGCCTGTCACAGGGCGACAGGACGATCACAGTCGCCTGTCACAGGACGACATGACGATCACAGTCGCCTGTCACAGGACGACAGAACGATCACAGTCGCCTGTCACAGGACGACATGACGATCACAGTCGCCTGTCACAGGACGACAGGACGATCACAGTCGCCTGTCACAGGACGACAAGACGATCACAGTCGCCAGTCACAGGACGACAGAACGATCACAGTCGCCTGTCACAGGACGACATGACGATCACAGTCGCCTGTCACAGGACGACAGGACGATCACAGTCGCCTGTCACAGGACGACAAGACGATCACAGTCGCCTGTCACAGGACGACAGTACGATCACAGTGGCCTGTCTCAGGACGAGTACAATCGCCTGTCACAGAACGACAGTACGATCACAGTCGCCTGTCGCAGGACGACAGGACGATCACAGTCGCCTGCCACATGACGACAGGACGATCACAGTCACCAGTTACAGGACGGCAGGACGATCACAGTCGCCTGTCACAGGACGATCACAGTCGCCTGTCACAGGACGATCACAGTCGCCTGTCACAGGACGACAGGACGATCACAGTCGCCTGTCACAGGACGACAGGGCGATCACAGTCGCCTGTCACAGGACGACAGGACTATCACAGTCGCGTGTCACAGGACGATCACAGTCGCCAGTCACAGGGCGACAGGACGATCACAGTCGCCTGTCACAGGACGACAGGACGAGCACAGTCGCCAGTCACAGGACGATCACAGTCGCTAGTCACAGGACGACAGGACGATCACAGTCGCCTGCCACAGGACGACAGGACGATCACAGTCACCAATCACAGGACGATCACAGTCGCCTTGTCACATGACGACAGGACGATCACAGTCGCCTGTCACAGGACGACATGACGATCACAGTCGCCTGTCACAGGACGACATGACGATCACAGTCGCCTGTCACAGGACGACAGGACGATTACAGTCGCATGTCACAGGACGACAGGACGATCACAGTCGCCTGTCACAGGACGACAGGACGATCACAGTCGCCTGTCACAGGACGACAGGACGATCACAGTCGCCTGTCACAGGGCGATCACAGTCGCCTGTCACAGGATGACAGGACGATCACAGTCGCCTGTCACAGGACGACAGGACGATCACAGTCGCCTGTCACAGGACGACAGGACGATCACAGTCACCAGTCACAGGACCACAGGACGATCACAGTCGCCTGTCACAGGACGACATGACGATCACAGTCGCCTGTCACAGGACGACAGGACGATTACAGTCGCATGTCACAGGACGACAGGACGATCACAGTCGCCTGTCACAGGACGACAGGACGATCACAGTCGCCTGTCACAGGACGACAGGACGATCACAGTCGCCTGTCACAGGACGACATGACGATCACAGTCGCCTGTCACAGGACGACAGGACGATCACAGTCGCCAGTCACAGGACGACAGGACGATCACAGTCACCTGTCACAGGACGACATGACGATCACAGTCGCCTGTCCCAGGACGATCACAGTCGCCAGTCACAGGACGACACGACGATCACAGTCGCCTGTCCCAGGACGATCACAGTCGCCTGTCACAGGACGACAGGACGATCACAGTCGCCTGTCTCAGGACGACAGGACGATCACAGTCGCCTGTCACAGGACGACAGGACGATCACAGTCGCCTGTCACAGGACGACAGGACGATCACAGTCGCCTGTCACAGGACGATCACAGTCACCTGTCACAGGACGACATGACGATCACAGTCGCCTGTCTCAGGACGACAGGACGATCACAGTCGCCTGTCACAGGACGATCACAGTCGCCTGTCACAGGACGACAGGACGATCACAGTCGCCTGTCTCAGGACGACAGGACGATCACAGTCGCCTGTCACAGGACGACAGGACGATCACAGTCGCCTGTCACAGGACGACAGGACGATCACAGTCGCCTGTCACAGGACGATCACAGTCACCTGTCACAGGACGACATGACGATCACAGTCACCAGTCACAGGACGACAGGACGATCACATTCGCCTGTCACAGGACGATCACAGTCGCCTGTCATAGGACGATCACAGTCGCCTGTCACATGACGATCACAGTCGCCAGTCACAGGACGATCACAGTCGCCTGTCACAGGACGACAGGACGATCACAGTCGCCTGTCACAGGACGACAGGACGATCACAGTCGCCTGTCACAGGACGACAGGACGATCACAGTTGCCTGTCACAGGACGACAGGACGATCACAGTCGCCTGTCACATGACGACAGGACGATCACAGTCGCCTGTGACAGGACGATCACAGTCGTCTGTCACAGGGCGACAGGACGATCACAGTCGCTTGTCACAGGACGACAGAACGATCACAGTCGCCTGTCACAGGACGACAGGACGATCACAGTCGCCTGTCACAGGACGATCACAGTCGCCTGTCACAGGGCGACAGGACGATCACAGTCGCCTGTCACAGGACGACAGAACGATCACAGTCGCCTGTCACAGGACGACAGAACGATCACAGTCGCCTGTCACAGGACGACATGACGATCACAGTCGCCTGTCACAGGACGACAGGACGATCACAGTCGCCTGTCACAGGACGACAGGACGATCACAGTCGCCAGTCACAGGACGACAGGACGATCACAGTCGCCAGCCACAGGACGACAGGACGATCACAGTCGCTAGTCACAGGACGACAGGACGATCACAGTCGCCTGTCACAGGACGACAGTACGATCACAGTCGCCTGTCACAGGACGACAGGACGATCACAGTCGTCTGTCACATGACGACAGGACGATCACAGTCACCAGTTACAGGACGACAGGACGATCACAGTCGCCTGTCACAGGACGATCACAGTCGCCTGGCACAGGACGATCACAGTCGCCTGTCACAGGACGATCACAGTCGCCTGTCACAGGACGATCACAGTCGCCTGTCACAGGACGACAGGACGATCACAGTCGCCTGTCACATGAAGACAGGACGATCACAGTCGCCTGTCACAGGACGACAGGACGATCACAGTCGCCTGTCACAGGACGACAGGACTATCACAGTCGCCTGTCACAGGACGATCACAGTCGCCTGTCACCGGACGACAGGACGTTCACAGTCGCCTGTCACAGGACGACATGACGATCACAGTCGCCTGTCACAGGACGACAGGACGATTACAGTCGCCTGTCACATGGAGATCACAGTCGCCTGTCACAGGACGACAGGACGATCACAGTCGCCTGTCACAGGACGACAGGACGATCACAGTCACCAGTCACATGACGATCACAGTCGCCTGTCACAGGACGACAGGACGATTACAGTCGCCTGTCACATGGAGATCACAGTCGCCTGTCACAGGACGACAGGACGATCACAGTCACCAGTCACAGGACGACAGGACGATCATAGTCGCCTGTCACAGGACGACAGGACGATCACAGTCGCCTGTCACAGGACGACAGGACGATCACAGTCGCCTGTCACAGGACGACAGGACGATTACAGTCGCCTGTCACAGGACGACAGGACGATCACAGTCGCCAGTCACAGGACGACAGGACGATCACAGTCGCCAGTCAAAGGACGACAGCAGGCGGTACGTTCAACAGGCTTGTCAACCAGTTACTTCCTGAAAGCAGGCAGCATCCCATCAAACTTAAAGAGCCATTCCACAGCTGCAGACGACAAGAGACAATGCTGTACCTCAACAACTAGTGGTGCCAATCGGTACAATCATTTTCCGTTTTCGGAAATCCGAATTTGTCCGAAGACCGATTCGGTTTTCGGACGGACATAGACATATTTCTTTGGACAGTTTCGGACATCCAATGCCAAAGGATTGGATCGTCGCGATAGTGATTGTCGCGAAAATCACTAAGTTACTTTTTTATTAAACGAATGATACACTAGATGTTTTACATTCCATATCAGACACCTTTTCTGCTTTCGGACAAATTTCTGACAAAAAAATATTTTCGGACAGTTTCGGACGGACAGCTGACCATGGTCTTGGACATCGGTCGGACATTGGACAAATATTTTCTGAAATTGGCACCACTATCAACAACATCTCGCCGGCAACTGACAACTGGATTACCGTCCGACATTGGCAAAGCGACCTTTACAGATGGCCAACAAGTTGCCTTTTCACATCTTTAACTTGGTCCCCGCAGAGCTGATCGTGCAGCTTTCTTCTAAATCTAAATAGCTCTGGTTGTCTTAATAACCGCACTCCCAGCCGCAACAAGAGTTCACTCCTACTCAGAGGACGACACTCGTGCCCGCAAGCATTCAACGACCAGTCATCTGGCGTCTTTCGGACGGATGTCTCGTCGCTGCTACGAAAGAACTCTCAGAATGTGAGCTTGTCTGATTCGAGATGTTCAAAAATTTGCTTGTCTCTGGATTCTATGAAGCATGTATCTTCTTCTGGACATAGCAACATGTCTGATAGTGGACGTGGATAGTACCCACTGGTCACATGGAATTTCTCGACATTTGGTTTTTCGCTAATCAGCCAACCTTGTGCTGCCATCTTTCAGGGCTTTAGTGCTGCCACCTACTCTTCCACCTACTTGTGATTCACAACGACGCCCGGCGGACCAGTTTTGTGGCATTGACCGCTACCAACACAACATGTGTTGGTAGCGGTCAATGTCAATAAAGACAAGTATTGGTCTGTCGTGGAGTTCATCATATACACATTGTTTACTATGCCGGGTCATGCAAAACAGATTTCAGATTAATAGTGAAATTGTCATGCGCTGTCATTACAAGCTTGCATGAATTTTTCAATTTTTCCAATCAAATTTGGAGGTGCCAACCGGCCTCTTTTTAGGACCACTTTAACACAAAAAATCGTCGATATGGCATTCGATATGACATGGCATTCATATTTTTTTAACGTTTTTTGAAAATATCATTTTCGAATTCTCCGTATGCTGGTTGACAGCCATAGTGATTTTCATAAAGTTATCGTATACATTGAAGCTGTTTCTCCGCATTTCCCGTAAGGATTTTAATGCACACGCTCGCAGCGCCATCTATTGAGTGGAATTGCTATATGTACTAGTTGCAGTTTTCCGACTGCGGGGGCCTGCAGAGGGGCTCCACACGCGATGAAATTAAATACCAACAGGTTAACTCAGTGGCAAGGACGCAGGAACCGGGGGGGGGGGGGGGGGGTAGGGGGCAGCCCCCCCCCCCCCTCAACATTTGCGGATTTTAACATTACGCCTATGGGCGTTGCATGGAAAGAATCGACTTCAGAATTCCTCCGCCCCCCCCCCCCCCCTCCAACTCTCGGAGGGTTGCGGCGCCCTTGCTCAGTGGGAACTGGATCTGGAGACAGGATAGGCACCGGACCCGGAGGCAGGGCAGGTACCGGACCTGACGTCTGGAGACAGGACAGGCACCGGACCCGGAGGCAGGGCAGGTACCGGACCTGACGTCTGGAGACAGGGCAGGTACCGGACCCGGAGGCAGGGCAGGTACCGGACCTGACGTCTGGAGACAGGACAGGTACCGGACCCGGAGGCAGGGCAGGTACCGGACCTGACGTCTAGAGGCAGGGAAGGTACCGGACCCCGCATCTGGAGATAGTACAGGTTTCTCCAGATGCCTGTCCTGTCGGGCCTCACGTCTGGGGACAGGACAGGCACCGGGCCTACGTCTGGGGACAGGACAGGCACCGGGCCTACGTCTGGGGACAGGACAAGCACCGGGCCTCACATCTGGGGACAGGACAGGCACCGGGCCTACGTCTGGGGACAGGACAGGCACCGGGCCTACGTCTGGGGACAGGACAGGCACCGGGCCTACGTCTGGGGACAGGACAGGCATAAATCCGGTTTAATTTTGTTCTGTTTTTAAAATAAATTTATAATTTTGCTTTTTCGATAAGACAAACTGCAAATGAATAAGCGTAAGATAATTCTCAATTTTTCGAGGAAAATGTTATGCCATTAATTAACCTTTGGCGCCCCTGTAGGCGCATTACGGCGGAAATGCCCCCCCCCCGAGTCAGCCGCCTTCGAAAAATCCTAGATCCGCCCCTGGGATAAGAACAGGATGCAACGGCGTGATATAGTATCATTGTGTACGACTAATGCATTACAACTTGGAAAATTGAAAATGGATAACAATCTGGGCAAATAAAAACACAGGATGACACTTGTTTATCCTGCAAGACAAGATGGAAAGGCATAGGCCTTTCCATCCTGTCTTTCGAATGGCCACTGGCCAGAGGGGCGCCGTCATTAGCCGGAGTGATGCCGTCACTGGCCGGAGGGGCGCCGTATATGGCAGGAGCGCCCTCACTGCCCGGAGACACCGTCACTGGCCGCAAGAGCGCCGTCACTGGCCGAAGGGGGTGCCGTTACTGGCCGGAGGGGCGCCGTCACTGGCGGAAGGGCACCGTCACTGGCCGAATGGGTGCCGTCACTGGCCAAAGGGCGACCCCTAAGCTGAGGGTGGCGCCTTCTCTGAAGACGGCACCTGGTCTGAGGGTGGCACTTGACCTGAGGATGGCACCTGGCATGAGGGCTGCATCTGACCTGAGGGCCGCACCTGGCTAGGGGGCGACGCTTGGCTTGGGGCGGCACATGGCCATTTTTCATTTTTATTTCCATTTCGGCGCTTGGCTAGGGGCGGTTGGTTCATTTTGACACGAATGTTACATTTTCTTGGTGGCACACCTTTTTTCCCGTCATTTCGATTACGCTGAGTCCAATGGTATCAACAATTTTGAAATCAAAAAGTATTTAGGGGTTTTGCGAAAAATCGCCGAAAATTCCAGGTTTTTGCTATAAATGCCCTAAAATCGCCCATCTTGTCTCCGCGATTTTACGAAACGTATTCAAAATTTTCCTTGTGGCATACTGTTTTCCTGTTACGTAGAATATGGTGATTCCATTGATATCAATTTGTTTAAATCGGAAGATAAAAACTAATAGGATTGTGCTTATTCCAAATATAGCAATACATTTTTAATAAAAAGGGGGGGGGGCAGCAATGTTAATTCCCCCCCCCCCCCCACACACACACACTTTTTAACATTTATCCTCCTTTAATCACTGATATTGGTTCGATATGAATGCTTTAAAGTTGCGAAAATAATGATGAATTCACAACCCCGCAATACCAATAAGTCATAACCCATAAGCGTAAGAACCAGGGGCCGGGGAGGCCAAGGCCTCGCTTTTTAGGCTGGGATCCAACAATATTAACTGTTCCCTACTTTTGAGCGATTTCTTATTCTTCAATCACTCATATTGGTTCGATATGAATGCCATAAAGTTGACAGAATAATTATTAATTCACAACTTCACAATCATAGGCGTAGGAACGGGGCCTGGGGGACCACATGGGCTCCCACTTTGAGGCTGGGTGGGGGGGGGGGGGGGGCAGTAATGATAACTGCCCCTCCCCCACACACACACGCACAAACTTTTGAGCGATTTTGTGATCCCATAAACATACCTAAGAACCGGGGAGGGGGGGGGGGGGGGGGGGGCGGGGAGGCCAGGCCCCACGTTTTAGGTCGAGGAGCCAACAATGTTAACTGCACTCCCACTTTTGAGCGATTGCTCCCTCTTCGATCGCTGATGTTGGTTCGGTATAGGTGCCTTAACCCTCGCCCTGGTGTGGAGGGGGGTCATTTTGACCCCCCTGAGGTGGTTCGAGAATAGCGGGAAAACGGCGGCGCACAGCGCCGCCAAATTTGGCACAGCTGTTTCGATATAAATTACACATACTATGTACAATTACATAATTACATTTCATAAACGCGGACTCGCACATTTAGTATAGATTGCGAGAAGTGGCGCAAATTTAGAAAGTGGCGCATATTGTTATGACAAAAGAAGACAAAAGAAGTGCTTCGAAAGAAGAAAAGAATTAAACTGTAAAAGTTCGGAACTTATGATAAAATGATTATTTTTTAAGTTAATAAGTACAAATGCAATGATTTTCTCATCGTCGCTTACAAAACTAGCATAATATTGTCCGTGGGGAAGTGTTCGTTCTCTGGTCCAGTAACGCTGCTTTTAACACATGCTTCCTTATGAAGCTATTTGACATAGCGCTGAATTGTTCGACACAGCGCTGAATGACAGAACAAAACATCAATTATATTCGGCAGGAGAAACTTTACAACCAAACAGAGTATGCTTCAGGGATGTAGGAACGTCACGAAAGGTGTGTTTGTGTGGGCGGGGGGGGGGGGGGGGGGGCAGTGAAACTTTTATCTCGTTGAGAGAAACCCAGCCTCCTATGGAATATTTCTTTGCAGATTTGGGCTCTTCTCGTCGGGGCTCTTTTGCAAGATTTTGTATCTCTCTCAACAAGCAAAATACAATATTTTATAATAACAGAAAATGCAAAAAAATAGCCCCCCCCCTCCCCTGTTCCTACGCCTATGGTATGCTGTAAGTTATTTCTCGACATGGCCTTCCAGAAGTTTGGATATCAGATCTGATATCTCAGTTAAAAATCCCATTATGGAAGTGACTGGTTTTCTTTCAGGCCCTTCCTAGACCTTAGTGGCATATGTCGGGTTTGGGGGCCTTTGCTATCCCTGACAGGGCCCTTACCTATTGTCTCGCTGTTTTTATTAAAAAAATATCGGAAAGGCTCCCTCTTATGATTTCATAGAAGACCAAAATCATTTGTTTGCCCACAAGCCAGCGAGCCGGGGGGACCGTCCTTAGTCTTTGGGAACGATAAACTTCGACACTAAAATCTGTCAATGATTGGAATTACGCGATCGGATGGTGGGGTCAGGACCCGCGCAACAAGCTTAGCGTATCGTGGGTCCTGATCTCGGAAATCCATCCCATTAAAACATTCGGATTACATCTATCCAAAACTCTAGATTGCGGGTCACCTGCCCTCCCTGCCCCTCTTGCGGCGGTCCGCGGGATTAGGGTGGACAGGCAGGGGCTGTGGGGCAATTTGCCCGAGTTCATTCTAAACAAATGTGCTGTAAAGCAGATAATTGTGCCGACATACAAGCTCGTGATGAAAAACAGGAAAGGTGTGTAAATTGCACTATTTGCTATACATATATTGCAATATGGGTGTTCAGTACAGGCACGTAGCCAAGATTTCATCCAGGGGGTGCGGCGCTTCGAAAGGACCCCCTTCCCGAGCGCTGAAAGGGCCCCTTCCCAAGCGTTGAAAGGTCCAAGCAAAACGGATGAAAAAGCACGTTACAAGGATGGAAAATGCAATATGACAGGTATGGCATGGGCCATACCAACTTTTAGGACCTGGAGTTAGCAAACTGCCATATCAACTTTGGAACCAGCGACACCAATTTGGAATCAGTTATACCAACTTGGAATATTTTTTTAAGCTAAAGACCTGGAACCCTTAAACAAATTTCGCCGCGGAGCGGCGCTAAAATTTTGAGTCTTATTCCCTAGATATGCATTCTCATCAATGCGTCACATTGTTTATGGTGCGGACCTCTACAAATGTTATTGTGCGTTTAAAAGTGCGTTAAAAATGCTAAAACGAACTATTTTGCCCAATTATATAGGAAAGTAGCAACATAACACATAAATGCGCCGAGAAATGGACCGTTTTTTATAGCCCGCATGTAATTGAATTTGTAGTTAAATTTCGCCGCGGAGCGGCGCACAATTTTTGGGTTAATCCCTGGACAACTGCATTCTTACTGTTGAAAGGCCCAGGGTCCCTTCAGATCGTCTAGGGGCCCATCCGACCTTTTCAACGCCCTTCCGACCTGTTCAGGGACTCATCAGGGATCTGCGAAAAGACATGATGTGGAGTGGGTGATATATATATTAAATACAAAGAGGGCTTACTCTAAAATACAAATTAAACAAAGAGGGCTTACTCTAAAATACAAATTAAAATCAGAGTTTGCGGGTATATTGTAACACCCTTCGTTAGCGATTAAGAGGCATTCGGTAACATGTCATCCGAATGCCTCTTAATCGCTGACGAAGGGTGTTACAATATACCCAAAAGCTCCGATTTTAATATTTTTCTTGTGGAGTAAGTCCTCTTTGTATTTCATCTTCATCTGGGATCTCTACGTGCTTTGGGCTCTTCCGGTCTGACGAGGGACTCCTCTGACCTTCCAAGAAGCCCCTCTTGTGTGTCAAGGGGCCCATTCGGCATATTCAGAGGTCCTTCCGACCTGGCCAGGGACTGAACTGGCTGCTTTGTCACCATGCCGACATGCTCAGGGGCCCCTCCGACCTGTCCAGGGACCCATCCAGTCTGGCTAGGAACTCATCCGGCATGTTCAAGGGCCCTTCTGACCGGCCCAGGGACCGTTTCGGTCTAGCCAGGAGCCCCTCCGATCTGCCCAGTGACTCTTCTTGTCGGACTGCGCTGGCTGTTTTGTCCCCCTGCCAACATGCTCAGGGGCCCTCCTACCTGCCCTGGGGCCCCTCCGTGCTGGCTAGGGGTCAATTCGGCATGTTCCGGGCCCTTCCTTCCCGCCCAGGTGCCTTTTCGGTCTGGTCAGGGGCCCCTCCGATCTGGACAGGGGCATTTTGCACTTTCCAGGGCCCATTCGGTCTGTCCAGAGCTTTGTTCACGACGTCTGCTGACGGGCTGACTGCTGCTGCCTACTGCTGTCAAAACGTATCGACCAATCAGCGTGGACCAGTGGGGGAATGGGAGGTGGGGAGGGGTACGGTGTATGACGTCATACCTCTGCTGCCTCCTGCTGTCGCTGCTGCCAGAAAATCGCGTCAGCCGGGCAGCAGATAACACAGATTGGCGCACGCGGTAATTTCCAAACGTGAAGCGTCGATAAACAACCAACGATCTGCAAGCGAAAGGCATGGAGAAGCAGACTATGGAGCAAGTCTGCGATAATTTTAGCTTACTGTTTATGTTGGTATTAGGTACTATAAGCCAGGCTTTCTGTGGGAGTAAATTTATCGTAGCAAGTACGACAGATATGTATCGTGAATCGACAGCATTTGTTTTCAAGTAGTAATCGCCGGCGATGACGTAGGTTGGTATGTGCTGCCGTTTTGGGCAGCCGTGGGTAGCCCGTCAGCAGGAGGTCGTGAACAATGCTCTGGGGCCCTCCAGCCTTCTAAGGGGCCCTTCCAACCTGACAAGGGACTGCGCTGGCTTCTTTGTCGCCTTGCGACATGCTCCGAGGGCCCTCCAACCTGCACTGGGGTCCCTCCGTGCTGACTAGGAGCCCATTTGGCATGTTCAGGGACCGTCCTGACCCACATAGTGGCCCTTTCGGTCTGGTCAGGGGCCCCTCTAACCTGCACAGGGGCCCTTTGAACTTTCCAGGGGCCCTCTGGGGTCTGTCCAAGGGCCCTCCAACCAGCTCAGGCGTCCTTATGACCTGGCAAGGGACTGTGCTGGCTGCTTTGTCGCCCTGCCGACATGCTCAGTGGCCTCTCGACCTGCCCAGGGACCCCTCTGTGCTGTCTAAGGGCCCATTTTACGTGTTCAGGGGCTCTCGGACCCGCTCAGGGACCCTTTCGGTCTGGCCAGGTGCCCCTCTGACATGCACAGGACTCTTTTGAACGCCCAAGGGGCCATCAGGTCTTTCAGAGATGGTGTTGGTGGCCCTCAAGAGCCTCTGAAGTGCTATACACTCTCTTAAGACCACGCTGCACGTGGTAAAGAGCCCATGATACCGCACTTCTGGCGGTCTCGTCGGCCGTTTTCGGCACGCTGCGCGCGCCGAAAAGGGCCCTCCTGGCCTCCAGGGGGGTGCGGCCGCCCCCGCCGCCCCCTCCCCCTTGGCTACGTGCCTGGTTCAGTATTGTGCCCACTTATTCATTTTGCACCGCAGGCGCTATTTTTTTTTGCGCTGTGATGTTATAGATACCTACTACCCAAAGCTGGCCGAATACTTAATTTTACATCGACAAATTCGGCCATTACTTTTACCATTTTGGCCCGCCAGATCGAGGGGCAAAAAAATGGTTTTACCCTTTTCTTTTTGCCAGGGGTCAACTGCGCCCCCACCCCCGAATCTGCCACACCTGTAGATGACATGTAGATGACAAAAATTCCAGCTTTGTTTGCGACACACATTGTACAGACGACAAACAGAAGACATACGACAGACATTGTAGTGCAGACCCTGCCGCTGGTCAATGTGGATTTTTGCTAAGCAAAGCAAGCAATAATCGCCTATAGTTATAACAATTGATGACACACATCTGGACAGTGATTCACTGATGATTAGAAATGGATGTGTATTCATCGCCAGAGCACACGTGAAAATCTTTGCATAAGGTCTATGATTGGTTAAGACGAAATCGGGAAAAATACGTCACACAGCTGAAAACGTGAGATAATGAGCCGGCTAAAATCTGGGGGCAAAATGACCCTCCCCAGGATTTTCGACTAGGGGTTTTTGGGTAACCTGCCCCTTGCAATCCGCCGCCCCTGCTCTGCACATCATAACATTATCATTGTAACCAAGTACGGCTTCAACAGCATTATCATCCAACATCGTACATTTCCCGACGAAAGTGATAACAGTAAGGTTTGTGGGACGAATATTTCGTAGGCATTTGATGGCCTACAAAAGGTCACGGACATGAATCGTGAATGTTTGAGCGACGGGACTTTTGACCTTTGCTACGCTACTACCACCGTCAAAAACTCACTGAAGAGTATCATATGTATTCGGTGGAAAACCAGCCATTGAACATGAAGACTGCTGACGCAAACCTGGCATATTTACACCAGCAACACATACTTGATGACAACCAGCAGAACTTAACCTTTATATTTCCATAACTCGTAAACTTCAATAACCTTTCAATTACCATGCCTTTTAAATGTTATCGTATGTGACCCCTCCGAGGTACGGTACGTGGCTCGCCTCCTATGCAGAGCGTGTCGTGAGAAAGCACTGACATTTTCCTTTTCTCGCGTGAGACGAATGTTACGTCACGCGCGGCTGACGTGAGCGGCGTCTGCGCCGAGTATATACAGCATAAACAGACCGCGGGAACCCGTACCCACCACCCATATCTGTGTCAATATCTGTTTGACGTCTGTTGCTAAAAATATAAGTGGTTTGAATGTAGTTCACGGGTAGTTCGTATTCCCTCCTCCTTTTCAGAGAGGATTAAATATCACTGAAAGAGATTATTTGTTCTGTGTTATTTCTCATACGGAGCATTCCACGACAAATCGACTGAAGAGTGGCACGCTCATGTCACCGATATTGACTTAACACGCACACTGCCGGGGATTGATTCCCCCTCCGGTTTTTCATGAATAGCGGGAAAATGGCGGAGCACAGCACCGCCAAATTTGGCACAGCTGTTTGGGCATCAATTACCCACATAGTGTTAAATTGTTTACCTCGGGTCATCTCAGGTCAGGTCAACAGGTTACGTGAAGTGACCTTAACTCCAAAAATGTTTATGGTCGTGCCAAAGTCACAGTGTTTGTCCGAGAGATTTGAAACTTGCAGGATTGCATAGGGTCATAGGTACCTGCAGTTCGTTTATCTCAAATTTGTGTATTGGTGACCAATACACAATTTTTGGGTCAATTTTTAGGTCATTAGGTCACCAATACACAAATTTGAGATAAACGAACTGCAGGTACTTATGACCCTATGAAATCCTGCAAGTTTCAAATCTCTCGGACAAACACTGTGACTTTGGCACGACCATAAACATTTTTGGAGTTAAGGTCACTTCACGTAACCTGTTGACCTGACCTGAGATGACCCGAGGTAAACAATTTAACACTATGTGGGTAATTGATGCCCAAACAGCTGTGCCAAATTTGGTGGCGCTGTGCTCCGCCATTTTCCCGCTATTCATGAAAAACCGGAGGGGGAATCAATCCCCGGCAGTGCGCGTGTTAAGTCAATATCGGTGACATGAGCGTGCCACTCTTCAGTCGATTTGTCGTGGAATGCTCCGTATGAGAAATAACACAGAACAAATAATCTCTTTCAGTGATATTTCATCCTCTCTGAAAACGATTTCGAGAGGATTAAATATCAAAAAACGATTTGATATTGGTCAGGTCAATTCCATGACCTCCCCATTATAAGTAAATAGGAAAATATACAAATGCTTCCTATTCAGAGAATATGCATTTTATCAGGCCAATTATTTCAGAATAATGCTATTTTAGCTTATTCTGGATGACCCATGTGCAGTTGTTGCTCAGCGACCTCTGCGAGTGCAGTGCAGGTGTCGCCTCTCGAGTCGTGAGTGCCGGCGGCACCCCTTTGGATCGGAAATGAGGCCGCTTTTGGACTGGAGATGACGACCCCAACAGCCGTATCCCCCTTCTTGAAATGTGTTTTCTGGTTGCGCGCCTGGGCCGATCCCTTTGATTCTAATTCACCACTGTACCCGTCATGATGCACCGAAGCGATGGGTACCATTTGAATGTCTGCGATTTACCGTTTGCAAGTTATTGGCTGATATTTCGTTTCCTTCCTTGATAAACTTTCCCTTAAATTTTTTCTTCATTGTGAAATATGTGTACGGCAGCGCAGTTGCTATAGCACAAGACCGACATAAACCGCGATGTTTTGTTTTACGTCGCGTGATTTTGAGTTCGGACTTCAGACCTCACAGGCAGTCATGATATGTATGTCCAATGTTAGTGTGCAACAGGGGCGGATCTAGGGGGGGGGGCAAAAGGGCCATGCCTCCACCAAAGATCCTGAAACTATGATTCCCCCCCTCCCAAAATAAAGGTCGGACGTACAGTTGTAAAACTTGCCTTGAGAGCAGTCCGAATCCAGCTTTCCACAATTAAAAACTTGAAAATTTCGCACCGCTTCGCGGCATGACACAAAATACGCAATTGCTTATACAAATTTGGATAATGGGAAAATTAATTAATTAATTGTCTGGCAGAGTCTCTCCTTGGCGGTACCTTTTGGTACCCCAAGGCCCACTCCCTTCATAACATATTAACTTTCAAGTGGGATATGCTTTTAGCTAGTTTGCCCAGTTCCGAAAAAAAGGCGACGCGACCGCAAAGACGCGGACATCGGCACCCGGAAGCTGCTCCAGCGGTGCCCAACTTGCTGGGCCGAAGACCAGGCCAGGACCATCTCCCCAAGCCATCTCGCCCCAGACTCCTCCAGATCCGCAGGGACCATTTATGTGCGGAAAAGTCGTTCTGCCTCTTGCTGCTTTCAAACCATTTGAACTGTTACCAGTTGTTTGTTACAGTTTGGTACATACATAGTTGTTTGTTACAGTTCGGTACATACATTCGGTGTATGTATACAGTGATTATTAGCATATGTACTATTGAGCGCTGACTGCCACCGGTCATCGTGATTTACTATCCGAAGAATATGTATATGAAAAACTACCTTAATTTCAATATTTGTCATCATACCGAGATGTGCAACCAGGAATAGGGGTAACCTGAGGCTTGGCTCCACTCACGGTCTGGTTCCAATATTAAAATTTCGTTTTCCACGACCTAAAACTAAAATGTTCACGCCGCTTCGCGGCGTCACATCGGTAGCCATCGTCATAACGAGCCATCGCCATCGTCTTCGGTTCGTTGTAACGGTGAATTGAGTGAATAGCATGTTTAGCTTCTTATTCTATACAAGGCCCACCGCCTATGTTTCTGGGTTTTTATCAGGCAAACCCGTAAAAATTTTGCGCCGCTTTGCGGCGCTAAATAACAACTACCTACTATAACATGAAAATCCACATTCAAAATGCAGCAAAGGCTTAAAACTAAACCAATGCAAAAATGGGGTATATTTTTTCGTCATTTCAGCCGACCCCTCCACTCAAAAATGATCGGCGACGCCCCTGGGTACAGCTGACAATTGATATAGTTTTGCTCATTGTAAGGCAATGTCGGAACAATACAAACTTTAAGCTGACATTCTTTCCTTTTTCGATATCCCAAAGGGTCGAAAAGCGATAAACACACAAACATATCCAAATAAAGACATCATTAGAAATCGTGTAGTTGCAAAATAAAGTGGCCCAAATCCGGGAAGAAATTCGAAATTGGGGTAGGTAATGTCCGCTGAAAACTGTTTGCCCCCCCCCTAAGAAAAACAACAACAACAAAAAACCGGCCGGCTGGATCCGCCCTTGATGTGCAATGTGCAGTTCTTGCATAAGCGCGCGGCTGTGCGGGTGTATGTTTGTAGTTGTCAAAGCGGTATTTTTTTCGATTGAAAACCAATACAAAATTGAATTGCCCGCTGCGTAACGTCGACCTTTATATTCGATATTCCGTCTTGATTCGTCGACATATTCATGGTTCACCACCTCACCTCTTTTTATGTGAAAGAGGAACCGGAAAATTAAGCAAGTGATATCAGGGGCGGATCCAGGGGGAAAGCAGGGGCCACGGCCACCCGAAAGGTCCTGAAACCATGATTTGTCCCCCCCCAAAAAAAACGGTCGTCGGACGTGCATACCTACAGTTTAACATTTTTTTTTTGGGCGGGGTGAAAACGACACTAGATTTGCCCCCCCCCCCCCACTCACGCCCCACGCCCCCCCCCCCTCCTTCGCCCCTGAATGAAATCCAGCAAATTCATGGGGTTTGCGCCCCTCTTATCTTGGGCGCCCCCTTTGGGTATGGCGCCACCCTGGCAGTGGACCCCCCCCCCCACACACACTTCTTAGAAGGTAGCGACGCCTCTGCTCGAGAGGCCCCTAGACAGTTGTTTGGGCCCATCGGTGGGCTCAATGGGCCCCTGGACATGCCCAAGAGGCCCCCTGGGCCGGCCTCGAAAGCCCTTCAGTGTCTGACATGCACCAGAGTGACCCTTGCCTGGTTTGAGGGCTCCTCTGTGACTTTTGAAAGCCATTTAGCTAATGCAAATGATATCTGGGCCAATCTCGGCGGGGCCCCCTGTGAGTGACCCGTAAGGGGGGGGGGGGGGCAATTGCCCCCCTTGCCCCCCCCCCCTGGCTGCGCCCCTGGTCCGGTGTTAATGTTTGGTATTAGGATGTGTCCGGTGTTAATGTTTGGTATTAGGATGTGTCCGGTGTTAATATTGTCTACCCTACCTGTAAAAAGTCTGATTAAATTAAAAACTGCTTGTGTTTGACCTTTGGGCGAGTTTGACCATAAACCTACCATTAGTTATTAGGTAATCCCTATAATATACCTACCAATCGATAGCAAATATCACATTTAATAACTATGGATGTCTTCCCCAAGACATTTTGCACTAAAACTAATTATAACTTCAATCATTATTATCTCGCCGCTTCCGTCTTCTCGCCCGGCGCCAAACTTTGTTTACAGGCCAGTTGACAGCGACCGACAAGGTCGCCGTCAGCGGGCCGCCGTCAGCTGACGTCAGCAGCTGGCGTGACGGCGTTCACGGCGGCCCGGCTATGACGTCACAAAACTTATTTACGCGGAATAAGTTGTGTGACGTCATAGCCGGGCCGCCGTGAATGTCGTCTATACTTGTCAGTCGTCGTCAGCTGGCGTGTAAATAAAGTTTGGCGACGGGCGAGGGGACGGAAGCGGCGAGATAATAATTATTGAAGTTAGAATTAGTTACCTATAGTACAAAATGTCTTTGGGAAGACACCATAGTTACTAAATGTGATATTCGCTATCGATTGGTAGGTATATTATCGGGATTAACTGATAACTAATGATGGGTTTATGGTCAAAATCACCGATCTTTGACTTTGGGTCAGTAATCCCCCCCCCCACCCCCTGCAGTCTATGGTGTTCTTCAGGTCCCTAATAGAAGAAGAGTAGTCAGCTGACAGTAATATTACAACAGACTGAAAAGTTATCTATCTTTTGACTGTCTACGAGATGGTCTGGAGGGTTCTTGGGGGGGGGGGGGGGGGGGGCGATAGCCCTTGGTAGGTTCTGCAGCGCAGCGAGCGAATGCGAGCGGCTCATTCTAAACGTGGATCCCTGCGACCGTAATTGCTGTACCTAAATGTTAGGTCAGGTTTGATTATGTATCGTTTTTGGTTACGTCATAGCTTTGGTATTACTGGTACCCTTTTCTGTCTGTCATAAATGAGAAGAAAAAAATATTCACATTAAATGACAAATATTGTTTAGGACCTGTCTCTTCTTCTATTAGGGACCTCAAGAACTTGACAATGTCTTTAATCTTGAATCAGCTACAGAGTAGCTTATCAGAGTTTCTGCAACTTTATTTTTTTATGTATGATCAATATTTCAGAGTATAAACATAAATATTGCGTCAACGACCGATATTGCATTAGTGTTGCTGGAGAACCATTTTCCAATTTTCGATTTGGTCGGAGAACCATAGTCTATTTTTACCACCCCTGGCATTCACATTTAGACATTTTAGCACATCCAGCCG
Organism: Chirona hameri; assembly: GCA_036785665.1. Classification (NCBI taxonomy): domain Eukaryota; kingdom Metazoa; phylum Arthropoda; class Thecostraca; order Balanomorpha; family Balanidae; genus Chirona; species Chirona hameri. Next base: position 248,668 of record JAXIVJ010000399.1, read on the forward strand.
GGACAGTGATACCAGTTGTGGTACGAAGAGTTGCATGCCAAATCCTTCGTTGAATATTTTACACAAATACATTCCTATATACTTTCGCTGCAGGTAACGTTTTAGCTCTGGTTGTATTTCGTATTTTCATAAAGATATTCCTAGATTATATGTCCAGTGAGATATTCAGTTTTGTTAAAGGGCTAACGTTCTAATGATCATCGTTTTCACCTTCGAGCATCTGAAACACGTACGACTCTTGGTGACGACGTTACAGTGACATCCCGATCGCGGAGAGGCTCATATCCGTGATGGTTGCGTAGCTCCGTGTATGTGTTACAAGTCCGTCGTATTTTGATAATTTAGTGACAAGCACGTTAAATTAGCGTACACACGCTAAGGGGGCGTAATAGCAGAGTGGTTAAGACGTCTGTCTCTCACGTGGGGAGCCCGTGTGTCGAACCCTGGTAGAGCTATATGGCCCCTGGGCGTTAATACGACCAATGTGTTCGCTGGCGAAAGGCACTCCATAAGAAGTTGGA
>JAXIVJ010000400.1:0-152500 GCA_036785665.1 Chirona hameri
TTCGGACCTTTATACCCAAGCACTTTTAACTTGGGGCGTCGCCAACAGGGGGCCTGGAAGCCGGGCCTCGCCAGAATCGCTCCGGCCGGAGTTCCCCCTGTCCCCCAGTTCGCAGGATTTTAACATTATCCCTATGAGGCTAGCCCACCAAACCTCTGGCTGCCCCCACTTAAAATTGTGTGGCGACGCCACTGCTGGATTGACAGCAGTGACCCCTGCGGCTAATTACGGCGCCCCTCTGGCCAGTGGCAGCGCCCTTTCGGCTAGTGTCGGCTAGTTTCGGCCAGTGATGACACTCCTCCGGCCAGTGACGGCACTCTTGCGGCCATTGAAGACGCCCTTCGGCAAGTGACGGCGACCCTCCGGGCAGTGACGGTCCCTATCTGGCCAGTGACGGCGCCTCTCCGGCTAGTGACCAAGCACCCATTGTCAAACACATTTATTCGATCACTGTCAGCATCACTGTCAGGCACCATGAATACCCTACCGATGCTTTCTGTTTCTACTTAGACCTGGTCAAGCGGCGTCTGATGGAAGTGGTAGATAATAAGGACGGAGAGGACGGAGAAGGAAGGACGGACCTGCGTCGGTGGCAGCGGCCTGAGTCAGATGAAGTCGGTGCGCGGGGAGGACCGCGCCGAAGGTTTGTGACACGTAAAGCTTTCGACTTCAAATAACCCTTTGAGCAAATATTGCGCGATCGGATATGGTCCATGCAAACAGCTCTGCTTAGCGAAGGGCGCCAACACCAAAAACACATTCAAACATAAGGTTTGAACCAAATACAAATATGCACTCAACTTTGGCTGACAGCATGAGTAATAGGATAGACCCAGGAGCTTCCCCGTCTCGGCATACAATTTTTCTAGCGGGGAAGTCATTTAGGGGCAGTCCCTGCCTCGTCCGGAGTGATATGCTCATTCTACCTCAATTGAAGGAATATCATCACTGAAACTATTGTTCTTCTTGTCTTCCATGAGTGACACTCAGTGGCGTGCGCAGAAATTCACAAAGGGTCGGCTTCAGTGCCAATACTCGACCCTTTGTCAGACTGTGGGACCTTACATTCGGTCTGAGGGGCCTTTGGTTGGCATGAGGGGCCCACGGTCGGGTTTAGGGGATCCTCCGGCGTCACAAAGGGGAACTTGGTCGGCCTGATGGGGCCACAGTCAACCTGAGCGGTCCTCGGTCGGCTTGAGAGGGCCTCGATCGGCCTGAAGGAGAACTCGGTCGGCTTGAGCGGGTCCCATGTCGGCCCTCGTTCGGCATGAGGGGCCCTTAGCTGGTTTAAGGCCCTTTCAGATATTTATAGGCCTGACAGAACCATTGACATGCCTGGGGAGACCCCATACTGGTCTGAAAGGGCGATTGTCAAGGCCTGAGAGGGCCGCACCTCCGGCTGTCACTGGCCGGAGGGGCCCCGTCACTGGCCTGAAGGGTGCCGTTATTGGCTGGAGGGGCGCAGTCACTGGGCGGGGGGGGGGGGGGGGGTGCCGTTATTTGCCGGTGAAGCGCCGTCACTAGCCGGAGGGGCGTCGTCACTGGCCACAGGGGTGCCGTCACTGGCCGCAAGAGTGCCGTCACTGGCCGGAGGAATGTCACCACTGCACTGGCTAGATGGGCACCGTCACTAGTCGAAGGGGCGCCGTCACTGGCCAGAGGGGCACCGTCATTAGACGGAGGGGTGCCGTCACTGGCCGGAGGGGCGCAGTATTACAAAAAAAATGTGTCCGAATGTTTTTGAATGGATGGATTTCCGAGGTCAGGCCCCGCGCTAAGCATAACTTGTTGCGCAGGCCCTGACCCCACCACCCGATCAAGCAATTCCTGGCGTCCGGCAGAATTTAGAAGCGAAAGTTGTACGTGCCCGACATACCTGGACATGGTCCACCCCGCCCTCTGACGTCACCTGACCTTGAGTGCGACCGCTGCCACCGGCCACAGGCCATTCCAGTCATGGGCAAATAGCGAGCGCCGAAGCGACTCGAACCCGGGCTGCCACTACCGGGTGAGGTTAGAAGCCCGGCGCTCTCCCAACTGAGCTACAGGGGCGGTCAGTGCTTGCAGGGGCGCAGTCACTGGCCGGATGGGCGCCGTCATTAGCAGGAGGGGCGCCGACACTGGCCACAGGGGCGCCGTCAATGGCCGGAGGGGCGCCGTCATTAGCAGGAAGGGCGCCAACACTAGCCAGAGGGGCGCCGTCACTGGCCAGAGGGGCGCCGCCACTGACCAGAGGGGGCCGTCACTAGCCAGAGGGGCGCCGTCACCGGTCAGCGGGGCGCCGTCACTGGCGGGAGGGGCGCCGTCACTGGCGAGAGGGGCCTACTTCTGCGCCTTCGGCGCGGAAATTGGTCTGCTTACGAGGCCCTCCCGCACCTTCGGCGCGGAGGGGGCGCCCTGCGCCTTCGGTGCGGAGGGGGGGGGGGGGGGGGGGTGCTTTGGCTTCACGTGCGTGTTATCCGTGTTGTTATCCGTGTTGTCGGGATTTGCGTGACAGAGCAAGTTCAGCTGATTACGAGCGAGCGCTTCGCGCTCGCTCGTCCTTTCGTGGTATATGGGAAAAATCTGAATATGAGCGGCCCGGCCCGGCCCGTGGCGACGCTTTTGAGAAGCTCATATCTCTGCAACTGCACGTCCGATTGACAAGCGGGTTTCTTTGCTGAGTAACCTACCCTGTTTGAGACCAGTGCCGAATGATGTGGGTGACTACCACTGCACGTGGCGCGTGCCGTGTGAGGGGTGTTGAAAAAAGTTTTCTCGCAAAAACTCCGCAACGGCTGGACCGATTGTGTTCATATTTGGTGTGTGGTTAGGGACCCCTCAGCCGCCACTTTCCCACAAGTCAGGAATGGGGTGTCTCTGCACGTGCGCACGTGCACACCCCTATTATATATTTCAGGAACGGCTGAGCCGATTGTGTACAAATCTAAATTAATGATACAATTTTATATTTTTGGAAAGTTTCCATTTTTGAAAATTACTTTTATAACTGGGAACGCATTTTCCAAAAATGGAAAAGTTTCCAAAAATGGAAAAGTTTCCAAAAATGGAAAAGTTTCCAAAAATGGAAAAGTTTCCAAAAATAGAAACTTTTACCATAGTGTCCCTGCATGAAATGGGGCAGCTTGCTGTCTCATTTGGGGCAAGATTTGGGCTGCCCCAAATATCTTGTTGACGTTTCTGCCACGTTTTGCATACTGGCCCAGTAGCAGTGGCGGCGGAAGAAGGGGGCAGGGGGCAGTTGCCCCCCCCCCCCCCCCAACTAAGCCGAGGGGCGCTTTGTGTTTGACAGGAGCTGCTGGCCCTGAGAGGGGCGCTCTGGTCACCTGAGAAGGGGCGCTCTGGCCGACTGAGAAGGGGCGCTCTGGCCGCCTGAGAGGGGGCGCTCTGGCCGCCTGAGAAGGGGCGCTCTGGCCGCCTGAGAAGGGGCGCTCTGGCCGCCTGAGAAGGGCGCTCTGGCCGCCTGAGAAGGGGCGCTCTGGCCGCCTGAGAAGGGGCGCTCTGGCCGCCTGAGAAGGGGCGCTCTGGCCGCCTGAGAAGGGGCGCTCTGGCCGTCTGAGAAGGGGCGCTCTGGCCGCCTGAGAGGGGGCGCTCTGGCCGCCTGAGAGAGGGCCCTCTGGCCGCCCGAGAGGGAGCGCTGTGGCCGCCTGGGAGGCGGCGCTCTGGCCGCCTGAGAGGAGGCGCTCTGGCCGCCTGAGAGGGGGTGTTCTGGCCGCCTGAGAGGGGGCGCTCTGGCAGCCTGAGAGGGGGCGCTCTGACCGCCTGAGAGAGGGGGGTGTTCTGGCCACCTGAAAGGGGCGCTCTGGCCGCCTGATAGGGGCACTCTGGCCGTCTGAGAGGGGGCGCTCTGGGCGCCTGAGAGGGAGCGCTCTGGCCGCCTGAGAGGGGGCGCTCTGACCGCCTGAGAGAGGGGGGGGGGGTGTTCTGGCCACCTGAAAGGGGCGCTCTGGCCGCCTGATAGGGGCACTCTGGCCGTCTGAGAGGGGGCGCTCTGGGCGCCTGAGAGGGAGCGCTCTGGCCGCCTGAGAGGGGGTGTTCTGGGCACCTGACAGGGGCACTCTGGCAGTCTGGGAGGACTCTTTGACCGCCTGAGGGGCGCTCTGGCCGCCTGTGTTTCAAGGCCTCATCTTACATGGATTTGGAAGAAAATGGTATCCGTTCACGAAAACACATGCCTATTTGGATGAAGCAATATGCCAAACTAGTATATTTGGTACACAAAACGTATACTTCAACAGACCATAACTTAGCAGACCTGTACATCGTGAGGTAGAAGCAAGGTCGATTGAAACCCTGGCGGATCTTTAGATAAAACTATATTATTTAATGATCAGCAAGGCAAGAAGATGTTTCCTTTCGTTAGACAAAACGGTTGTTTATATATATGCGAAGTTAAAGTTTCATCCGATTCTATCCAGTTTATGAAACACTTGTTTATGTTCCACTTAAAATTTGCTGTGACCTTTCACGCATCCCTATTTCAAAGCCAGGATGAACCATAAAATATGTTACAAACGCTTTGTGAAAAATACAATATTTTGATCCGTTGGAATGGTTTCGTTAGAACGTTTTTTTTGTCAGCGTTCGTACGTGTTGTTGGAACGTTTTTTATCCGTATACTTTTTGGATCCGTTGGAACGTTTCGTTTGAAGTTTTTTTGCAGCCTTCGTACGTGTTGTTGGTACGGGTTTTCTCCTTATATTTTGACAATGCATGGGGCGGGGCCGGTGGGGCCGCATTTGGAAGCGTTCGTACGTGAATCCGTTGGAACGTTGTTCTTCTCGTTGGAACGGTTTTTTCAGTGTTCGTACGTGTTGTTGGAACGTTTTTTCTACGTATTTTTGACAATTGCAATGGGCGGGGCCGCGTTTTTTACTTATTTACGCAGTAGGGTTAGAATTTATCTACGTGATGGTCTGGGGGTCCGGGGGTGGAGACAGCCCCCCCCCCCCCGTAGGGACGCAGGGTAGCGAGCGAATGCGAGCGGAGCGTTCTAAACGCGGGTCCCTGTGGCCGTAATTGCTGTAAAGTTTAGGTCAGGTTCGATTATGTTATAACAATTCTGTAATTACAATTTTGTAATTGCATTTTTTTAAATTCCAATATTTTAATAACATCGAATCCAGCGAAAATTCGCCTGCCTACGCATTGTTATTTATCAAAAAGGCATATAATGTTTCATGCACTCTATCTTTTGTGAATATGTACCAAACTTCTATGGACAATCAACAAGCATTTGAAAAAGTGCATTTAAATCAACAGTTTAACTTGGCCCCGGACGGCTAACTATTCATATACATTTTCAACAAATAGGTATTGAATATATTACAATGCGCACATGAAACATTTATTTAATCCGTTTATCCATAATATTAATCAATCAATAAACGTTTCAGAAAACCGTGATGCATTCCGCGGATTAACTTGGCCAAGGACGGCGACGTATTTAATGTAAGCGATTTGTTTCATTGACCAAGCAGGGACGTTGCACGCTTCTTGGAGCACTTATTTCGTTGCTGGCCTTATGACTTGTTTACAAATAACATTCAAACCAGAGATAGTGATGGATCATACTGTTCGTCACTATATGTAGTACATATTTTTAATTTTCCATATCTTTTTTTAAAAATAGAAAATGTTGTTATTTCACTTTTAAATTGAGGCACGATCAATGCAGGCAGATACATATGTCGCATGAAAATGCAGATAAATAAATCAAAAGGTGAATATTTCACTTTAATACATGTTATTGTTTGTATGCCGCTTGTCCCAGGGAAGCGCCATTTACTTTGTATATCTCCATTCAGCTGAACGTTCCTGAAACTATGCATAGGGGAGAGTGGGGTATAGCGGACTAGCTAAGGAATGACGTCATATATTTTGTTTTAGTGGCGACTGGAATCTGCCAACAAATTTGTCCGAAGGGTAGTTTCGTGTTCCAGCTTTGATTTTCATTCGGATGAATTGTATGTAGGACTTCTATAAAATGGCGTAATTCGACACCGAAGAAGCCAAAACATGTTTCTGTAAGAACAAAATCGCGGGGCAAAGTGAACCACGCTACCCCATTCGAATAAAACACTCATTTCTTCTTATTTCTTTCTTCTTTCTTGTTCTTTCTTTTCTTATTTCTTCTCTTATTTCTTCATTTTCCAGGTACTCGTTCAAATACTGAAATATGTTTATTGATAACACCAATGTCATGTATTGGTAATTAGCCCAGTCCAACAGCCTCTAACTCCAAATAAACGGCAGCAAAACAGCTCTATGCTCTGCACTTCGAGCGTTTTCCAAAAGTTTATAACTCGATAACAACAGCAGCGAACCAATTAAGCTATTCGCTTTGAACATCTTAAAAGCGGCATTCTGCATTTGCGATGTTTATGTATGACAAACACTCGTTACAAGTAACGAGTCACACATTACCATCACCCATCACCCACCACCCATCACCCATCACCCATCACCCATCACCCATCACCCATCACCCATCACCCATCACCCATCACCCATCACCCATCACCCATCACCCATCACCCATCACCCATCACCCATCACCCATCACCCATCACCCATCACCCATTACCCATCATGATCACCCATCACCCATCATGATCACCCATCACCCATCCCCATCACCCATCATGATCACCTATCACCCATCACCCATCACCCATCACCCATCACCCATCACCCATCACCCATCACCCATCACCCATCACCCATCACCCATCACCCATCACCCATCACCATCACCCATCACCCATCACCCATCACCTATCACCCATCACCCATCCCCAATCATTATCACCCATCACCCATCACCCATCACCCATCACCCCTCACCCATCACCCATCACCCATCACCCATCACCCATCACCCATCACCCATCACCCATCACCCATCACCCATCACCCATCACCCATCACCCATCACCCATCACCCATCACCCATCACCCATCATGATCACCCATCACCCATCCCCACTATCCACCAACCACCACAATCATCCATTCCCCGTCGTTTATCACACAACATTATTCTGCTGCCAATCGCCTCCACTTCGCACTGCTTCCGACGTCATGTCGACTTTACCAGCCCTCAGACCAGCCCCCTGACCACCGCCCGCCCGTCTCATTCAGGCATCATCACCGCAATACTGCTCAGCTGCAGCTCTGTGTCGTCGGTTGAGAAGCCACCTGGAAAGAACCTTCTTCCCTGCCGCCACGGACCATTCCACCATGCACGTCAGAGTTAGCAATATCCGCTAAAAGGCAGACACTCTAGCCGACGGATGACTGGGACGGACCCGTCCTGGCGGATTTCATAACGGAGCCCGACCAAGCGCGACACTGTCCGCGTCGCCATCGATTCGACGAAGCTGACGAGCGTACACGAGCAACAATATGCTACGGCCCTTCAGCCCATTAGCTTGCTATATCCCCGTGTTTAACCCTCGCCCTACGGGAGCTTTTTTCACCTTCGGCCTACGGGGGGAGGGGAGCCTGACAGGCCCCCCTATTAACTTACAAACCAAGCAACTTAGAGCAATGTAGTAAGAACCAGCATGTTGCCTGCCATGAGAGGAATCTAACAGTATGCGATTTTTAGGTTTCAGATCAACGGGTGACCTTCCAGGTCAAGTGAATGACCTCGGATTTACCACGTCCAGAACAGCGGTTTTGCTCTTCAGAAAACCTCACAATTAGACATTGATAAATGTAAATAAAAAGGCATGTTCCTAGACCTGTTTTGACTCAGAAATACAGAAAAGGTAAATATTTGTTCGTATCTTGTCAAAAAAAATAAAAAAAAGTTAAAAAAATGACGTCATCAGTTTCTTACACTTAGGGAACCATCACTCAGTCAAAAATGAAAATATTGCTTTGAAATTTGGTAATGGTATTTTACATACTCAGTTCTTTCACATATATTCCGGTTTTTCTAATATCTTTGAAAATTTTGATTTTGTGGGGATTTTTATTTTAATTGTTTAATTTTAGGGATCAAAAAACAAAATCTTTGAAAATCCGAAATTACCATTTTAAAGACAATGTTATTTTGTGTCTTTGATGAATTGCGTTTGCAATTTCCTTTAAAACTCTATTTTCTACCTTTTTCAAATATTTATCGTTTTCCACCAACATGACGTCATCAAAACATGATTATCTCCCAAACTACTCAAGCAATTTCAATTAAATTTTTACAGCATACGTATAATTGTTGTAAACTCAGCTACCGAAAATTTCAGGAAGATGTACGGCATGTGTACACATTTATTAAAGCAAAACCTCAGTGGGGGGGGGGGGCTGTCAGCCCCCCCGTAGGGCGAGGGTTAATACGTTCGACCAATCGTGTGATTCCATTAAAACGTCACGAGTTTTGACGCCGCTCATTGGGCCACCGCATATTGACCCGGAGGGGATAACGCCTGATTACATGTGCACATGAAATACAGATACATGCAATGTCGTAAATAGCTGGGCAAAGCGGACCACGCAGGTCCACTTTACCCCAAATTAAAGTTTCGCGTTTGGACAAGCATTTCAGACGACTCGCCAAAAATGACGATTGCTTGTTTATGGCGCATTTACAAATATACAATTGCATTACCGAAGCACTGATAGGAATCTACATTTGGGCACAGACACCTCAGCAATCTCGACATTTCCATTACACTAAAATTATAGCAGAAACATAAAATATCACTTTTTTTGTCTCAGAGCGAAAACTGTCACCTCGATCGCCGAGCCGTCGTGGTCGGAACTGTGTCAACATAATGCACTATTAGTGAAGATAATTGCACGTATATTTTTCCACTCATAAAAACAGAAGAGTGGGTGGTTTGCTTTGCCCCGGTGGTCCACTATACCCCACTTTCCCCTACTAGGATATAACCACGGTAAAACTATTGAATGTGTTACTCATTATTGGGACACAGTCAATGCGCACGTGTGCTCCCGTACCGTTTCATATTTCAAACCTGTTTTAGCTTTGCCAAAGCGCGCCCGCTCGGTCATCGCCCAAAAAGGCGTTTTACTGGTATATTATGTGGCCTAAATCCAATATTTTGTTTTTCATTTCGCGCATTTTTTGTTTGTTTGGGGGGGTGCTTGGCTCGAGGTACTCCCTGGGTTTCTTTGCCCCCCCCATCCGAAAATACCTTCCGCCGCCACTGCCCAGTAGGAAGTAATTTTCCCTGCTCTAGTTTTTCCCTCTAGTTTTTCATAGGCCATGTGAAGTCAGTGGTGAGGCTCTTGCCATCTTTTTCAAAATTCTGCCATATCTACCACAGTAATACATATATATATATATATATATATATATATATATATATATATATATATATATATATATATATATATATATATATATATATATATATATATATATATATATATATATATATATATATATATATATATATATATATATATATATATATATATATATATATATATATATATATATATATATATATATATATATATATATATATATATATATATATATATATATATATATATATATATATATATATATATATATATATATATATATATATATATATATATATATATATATATATATATATATATATATATATATATATATATATATATATATATATATATATATATATATATATATATATATATATATATATATATATATATATATATATATATATATATATATATATATATATATATATATATATATATATATATATATATATATATATATATATATATATACATATATATATATATATATATATATATATATATATATATATATATATATATATATATATATATATATATATATATATATATATATATATATATATATATATATATATATATATATATATATATATATACAAGAAAAGCTGGTCAAACATTGTAATTCAAACACTGAAGTATCATTGATATGTTTAACAAATTAATTTATATTACTCAATCATATAAATATATCACCCCAAATTATATCCACCATTGAGCGAAACCCCAACATAATATAACCCAGAGTGCGAAACCCCAACATAAAGCAACGATGTTTTTTAAGAAATATTACGTTGAAGGAACGGCCATTATGATATATATAAGGTAAAATGAGCACTCGTTTTTCCAAAAGGACCACAATTAGGCATATCAAACAAATCCAAATTACACAAAATATCTAATTAGTCTCACCACATGCCTTGCCAACCCAGCACCACATTACGCCACAATCAGCTGAACGCGGCGATTTGTAATGGGGACCAACTCTGCAAGGTCATGTCATCAATAAACAGAATACGCTGAATAGCATACAAATGCTCTTTCATCGCCAAAAATGTCTTAAATATTCTAAACAACGAATGTTCCCAGAGTTTGTTTTGAGTGTATAGCAGACGTTGATGTAAATGAGCAAAACAAATTGTGACTTCAAGGGTGGAATTTTTTACTTCAAGGGGTAAAAGATGCACATCACTATGCAGAATCCGAATTCGCCAGGTAAAACTCACGCTTTTCAGACATGAAATGCCGAAATCTCTAGAAAGCTAGGGACTCCCGGTATTTTCCATAAATGGGAACGCTTACGTCATCAGGGTTTCCATTTTTGGAAAGTGCGTTCCCATTTATAGAAGTAATTAAAAAAACGGAAACTTTCCAAAAATAGACAATCTGACAATAGTGTCCCCGACTGGTATGGTAAGGGACCTCTCAGCCGCCAATTTCCCACAAGTCGGGGTGCGGTGCCTCTGCACGTGCGCACGTGCACACCCATATTCTATATTTCAGGAACGGCTGAGCCGATTGTGTTCAAATTTGGTGTGTGGTTAGGGACCCCTCCGCCGCTGCCTTCCCACAAGTCATGGGTAGGGTGCCACTGCACGTGCGCACGTGCGCACCCTTTGTGTGTATCTCAGAAACTACTTGCCCGATCGAGTTGAAATTCCCCATACATTTCCTTCGCGCTTGCTCGTTCATCGCCAACTACGGTGCCTTACTGGTAGTAAATGCATTGGGTGAGCTATACTGGCACATCACGCAGATCCCGGATGAAACGTCAAGGAAATTTCGCAGACACGTCACGGACGGAGCGATGAGAAGTTCGAAATTCTGAACTTATCGTGTTTTCCGAGATTGCGTGTTTGAATTGAACTTGAATTGTTTGAACTTGAATAATTTGTGCTGTGCATCGTGGCGGAAGATGAATGAAGAAGCATTTAAGCAAATCATGAGTGTTGAAACTTGTGTTGAAGTTGGTAGATATTTATGCAGTGGCTTATCGATTAAAAACTGCAGTGTTTTATCCATTTTAATTACGTGATTTGCTTGACCGGCAGATCCCGGACTTCAAGGAAGTTTTGCAAACACGGAGAACATGCGCGTGATTTCCTTGACAATCACGCATAGTGTAGCCCGGGCTTAAACGGTTCGCCATTGATGACCGATGTCTGCACGAGATATACACTTAAAGGAAATAGTTCACCTTCAACATTAGTTTTAAACTGAGATAGCAGTTTTGTAGCCCGTGTTGGGAAACCCCTATCTGCAAGTTTTCTTGACTGAAAAGACTCTCCAGCCGAATATATTCGAGTTTTTGGCGAAGGAATGCGGTGCTGGCGAAAGAATGTTGTACTGGCTCCAGCCCGGGCAGAGGCTATACCATCAGCCAATCAGCTTGTAGCTGGTGCTAGCAAGCGAATCGCCGGCCGCCGGTTGGCACATCTCCAATGCGAGTCTATCTTTACGCGGCTACTTTCGAATCTGATTGGCTGAACCATTTTTTACATTCGCGTGACGTCAGGACTCTGACTCAGAGAGTATGCATATAGTTTTGATAAACAATACAAATTTACGGCCTTCCGTCATGAATCGGCGCGATATAAGGCCATTTTTGACAATATAAAAAGAAATTGTATTAAAAAATATAATCAAATCGTGTTGGGTAAAAAATTTCCAAGGTGAACTATTTCCTTTAAAGGGAATAGTTCACCTTTAACATGGAGTTTTGGACTGAGATAGCAGATTTGTAGAGCAGATCTCAAAATGGGTTGTGGTGAAAGAATTACCTCCCTACGTTAAGTAATTTCGACACAGGACTAGTGGGCCCGGTTTCATATCCGCTGTTCCGGACCACGATCGGGACATCTCGCTCGCCGCTCGCCGCCGCCGGCTCGCCGCCGGAGGCAGATACACTCTCTGGCACCTAGTCTCTGGTCACGACGCTTCGTCAATATCCGCTCAGCCGCCCGGGCGGCGCGGCGGCCCCTTGTCAGAGACTGTACTTGGCGTCAGGCGGAGCGGGGCGGAGCCAGAATGCCAGCTGCTATCGTACGATTTATCGTGAAATAGAAAGAGAAACTTACTTCTTTCTCCACATATATCCATCAGTTGTCCAAACCAAAGTCATATTCGTAGTTTTGAGCTCAAGATGCTCCTAATAGTTGAACTTCAAGACAACTTTCAAGGTGACCTATTCCCTTTAATGGTGTTGTGGTCTAACATCTCTATCTTCCTGCTATGGAGAGTTATTGCCCACACGTGCTGGTGACTTCAGATGGCCTCAGTTGACCTTGTAGGGTGACTGATCAAAATTGTGCCTGTTTTTATCAAGAATGAGCTGTGGTAACATGGTCGTAAAAAATGGTCTGATCTAATGCATATTCTATGAATAGGAAGCATTTCCGTATTCTCCCATTGACTTATAATGGGGGAGGTCACGAGATCGACCTGACCTTAGGTCATGAATGTAACAAAGTCTGAGATAGCAGAATTGTAGGTATGTACTTGTGGCTTGGTTAAGCCTTGTGAGTTGCAAACCGCTCTCGGTCAACACAGGCTGTGACACGATCACGATCACGTTTTGAAGGTGGAATCACTTGACGTGACCCGGTGACCTGACCTAAGCTGACCCGAGGTCAGACATTTCACACAATACAGGCAGTTGATGCACCAACAGCTGTGCCAAAAACGGCGCCGCCGTTTTCTCGCTATTTCTAAACAACCTTAGGGGGGGGGGGATCCAAACTCCTCTCCCCGCACAGCGCGTGTTCATCCTTGACATTGTCGATAATTTGACATTGTTGTGTGCAACATGATCGTATTTTCTGTGACCACTGGAAGTGTTTTTTATTGGGTGGAGTTGGAAACTACACAAAGCTGGATCATCGATCGGATGCATGCCCATTGCCCATTCACCATGCGTTGCGGGCATGGATGTCAAAAGCCGCGGGGAAGGAGAGACTCGTCGCCTGACTTCAAGGGATATTGCCACCTCGCAGGCCAATATGGAGTTTTTGGTGTGTATCGGTAGATTAAGCGTGGCCGATTTCACCTGCAAAATTTGGTGCCCAAAACTCCCCCCATTAAATAAAAAAAAATACATTTGCACCACTCATGATTGGCACACATTCGTAAAATTGGAGTCGCCTCATCACTATTTAGAATAACTTTTTTGCGGACTATGATTTGCTTTTGAATATTGCAAACTCAGCATCAGTTAATTATTTTGCAACAACCATGGCCTCTTTCATAATACAACATGAATAAAACAGCAAGAATGGCTATGGCTCGACTTTGGGGCCGTAGGAGATTTGTGACCAATACCTTATAACACAGATATACTTTTCAAGGTCAAGTCTCGGCGAATTCGGACACGTCGGCTTTGGGCGGGCGCCAATTTCACAGCCAAAATGAATGAGAGCAGCCATCATGAATCTAGTACTGAGCACAGCGGGGACCAACGTTTTGGAGTCAGAAAAAAGTTGCCGATACCCTACTTTAGGTGCTGCAGGAGCAAGTTCGAGCTTGAGCATACACAATTGTTGATCCCCATCATTCATTTAAGTTGCTTTTTAGAAATCCTCCGGAGGTGGCAATATCCCTTTAACCCTATTTGTAACAGGCTCCTGGCTACCCCTATTTGTAACAGGGGGGGGCGGGTTCCGCTCCCCCAGATATCTCGAGATCTACCCATCCGATTTTTAAAAATGAAACGGCGTTTGGTTCCCCTCAACACGATCTACATTTCTAACAAAACAATTTTTTTATAGGGGGGCAGGCAACAGGGGGCAAAAACTGAGAATTTTAGTGGTATTTGTGATCCAACACAGCTGCCATGTTTATCAACCGATTTTAACACAATCAATAGGAATTGATAGAGATTGAATTGGAGATTGATATTGGTGGTAACTTTTGACAATGCAAAAATCATAGGCGTGTGCAGGTCACTCAATATGGGGGTGAAGTAAATGCGTAATCAAACTATTTTTTATGTTGTTTTTATGATAAACGAAATGGTATGTTAATATGACATTAGACAACACGGTTATAAATCATATTTTTGTTGCCATAGGCGGTACCAGGCTAGTGAAAAAGGGAGGTCAAATAGGGAACAAATATTAATCGCAGGCAAGTTGCTACCCAGCATTATAAATAAGTTACTGATCGTAGATAGTTCCTTTTTGCATGTTATACTTCATCACAGGCGTATCCAGGATCCAAACTGGGGAGGCGCAAGACCTTTTTAAAAGTGTATTATCCGCTATTATGGTACTAACTAGTCAACAGTGACTATTTCACTTACAACTTCAATGCACATTGCTTACCCCCCTTTGTACCCTACCTGGACTCGCCTATTATCCTATAGTCGTTCGTAGAGTACCCTGTGGTGCGTGTTTCATCCGAAAACTGCAGTATGTTATGTCATTGTAGGCCCATGCAGCTTAGTCTCCTTGCAATAATATGACTCCCTTTCTTCCATTCCTGAGCGCGCCGCTGCAAAACAATGACTGTATTCCCTCTCCTGGCCTCATGTGTGCATATATCATTATAATCTAACCGTCTATTGCGCCGTAATCGCTGGCATATCGTCATCACCATGCCCGTCACTCCCCTTTGCATGTGCCTGAACACGCCCCTGCAACTCTATATGTAATAAATATGCAAATAATGAAAGGAGAAGCTGTCTTTTACATCTTGATAGCTATGAATGCCCCTTACATTGCTCTATTGGCTTCCCGCCAAGCATTGAATACTTCCTGGAACCCCCCCCCCCCCTTTTCAAACCCCTGAAACCGCCTCTGCCATGCAATTTGTATGATATTTCATTAACACCAGCTAATTTGCACTTGTTGCAATCACTGTAAACCGATGTAACTCCTTCATACTTGAGGCAGTTAGGAAGAATCCGTGAAGATCGCATTTCCGTATTATCGCCAAATGTCGCCGCCAAACCCTCCCAAAACCGTACCCTGGAACTGCCTCTGTTCAGGTTACGAACTCAAAATTTTAACTCCATATGTGAAAATCTATTTTGGGAAAAGTCCCAAAATTTCATGGGCTTGCTCACAGCCGTTCTGGAGATATCTGCGAAAACATGAGGGGGGGGGGGGGGGGGGCGGAATCCGCCCCCCCCCCCTCTGTTACAAATAGGGTTAACCCGGCATTTACTGGGGTCTCAGCAGAACGCCATTGACTGGGGGGGGGGGGGGGGGCGTTAAATGCCCCCTGGTTATCTTCCACACCAATGATCGCAGCGAGACGCGCAAGGCGGCAATCAAAAGCTCTCAATGAGACGAATCTTAAGCATACTAAAAAATGTCAAAGTGAGGTCAAATGTCAGGTCACGGTCAGGTCAAAAGTCCATGATCACCCAAAGTGCTTCCAAGGGTATGATACACAACCCGCATGAGCTAAAATGAGATTGTTGGCCAAGGTCAAGGTCAAAGTCAGGTCACAAAAGGTCATTATGCTCAAAATATTTACGCATGTCATGCAACACATGTTTTATGAGTTATTTTCCACGTATAATTCGATAGTGATAGTCATTTTACCACCTGACTTCATTTACGTGAAGTTAATGTCAAGTTCAGGTCAAGTTCAGGTCACTGAAGGTCAACATTTTTAATTGATAAATATAAATACAAAGGCATGTTGTTGTGGCATCAGTTTTGTCTCAGAAATACAGTGGTACCATTTATTTGTCTGTATCTGGTCATTTTTTTAAATTTAATATGACGTCATGAGTTACCCATGCTTTAGTGCCATAAGTCAGTCAAAAATGGTGATATCAATCTGAAATTTGGTACGGTAGTTTCCCATATGTGGTTCTCTGAGATACATTCCGGCTTTTTGAATATCTTTGAAAAATTGGATTTTGTTGGCATCCCCCCCAAAAAAAAAGTTTTTAATTTTTGGTGGTAAAAAAACAATATTGTCACAAATCCGAGAAAACCATGGTGTAGCCCTTGTCATTTGCTATCTTTTGACGTTTTTGGATTGCATTTTGCTCAAAATATGAAATTTGTGCGGTCTGTTACATTTTAGCTGATTTGGGTGTAAAACTTGTGTGTAGTGACGTCACTAAATTTGCTATAACTCGAAATTTTTCGACGACATTGCTTTATTTTTTCACAGAAGACGTGAACGTGATTTATAAGAAGGTACACGAAGTTTCATGTTGATAGCGCTATTGTTTAAAAAAAAAAAAAAAATTAATCGTGGGGGGGGGGGGGGGGGGGGCGTTAACCCGGCATCGACTGGGGTCTCGAACGCCATTGACGGAGGGGGGGGGGGGGGGGGGGTAAACGCCCCCTGGTTATTTTCCGAACCAACGATCGCAGCGAGACGCGCAAGGCGGCAATCGAAAGCTCTCAATGAAATGAATCTAAAGCATACTCAAAATTTACAAGTGAGGTGAAATTTCAGGTCACGGTCAGGTCAAAGGTCAAAATCGACGTATTTAAGTTTATGGGCCATATTTCCATCCAAAGCCTTCGATTACGACCATGATCACCCAAAGTTCTGCCAGAGGTATACAGAGGTACACATGACCTAAAGTGAGATTGTTGGCCAAGGTCAAGGTCAGGTCACAAAAGGTCACTATGCTTAAAATATATACGAAAGGCATGCAACACATGTTTTATGAGCTATTTTCCACGTATAATTCGATAGTGATAGTGATTTTACTACCTGACTTCATTTAGGTGAAGTTAATGTCAAGTTCAGGTCAAGTTCAGGTCACTGAAGGTCAAACATTTTAGTTTATAAATCTAAATAAAAAGGCATGTTTCTAGACCAGTGTTGTCTCATAAATACAGTGGTGCAATTTATTTGTCTGTATCTGGTCAACAAAGGCCAAACAAAAACATTTTTAAATATGACGTCATGAGTTACCCATACTTTAGATGCCATACGCCAGTCAAAGTTGGTGATATCAATCTGAAATTTGGTATGCTAGTTTCCCATATGTGGTTCTTCTCCGACATATATTCCGGCTTTTTGAATATCTTTTAAAAAAATCGATTTTGTGGTATTTTTCCACACAAAAAAAAGTGTTGGGAATATTTGGTGGACAAAGCTCAAAATTTTCCCAAATCCGAGATAGTAAGTGTATAGCCCTTGCAATTTGCTATCTTTTGGCGTTTTTCGATTGCATTTTGTTTTAAATATGGCATTTCTACGGCCTCGCAAACTTTAGCTGATTTTGGTGTAAAACTCGTGCGTAGTGACGTCACTAAATTCGATATAACTCGAAATTTTTCGACGAAATTGCTTTATTTGTTCCCAGACGACGTAAACGTGATTTATAAGAAGGCATCCGAAGTTTCACGTTGATAGCTCTATTCGTTTTTGAGCTATTACGCAAATTCATCAAGCGTTAAACGCCCCCCCCCCCCCCCCCACCCACCCAGTCAATGGCGGGTTAACATATTTCAACATTAGGCCTATATGGGCGTTGCATGGAATAAATTACCTTTAGAATGCTGATATCTCCCCAACTTGTGTATGGTGGCGGCTGAGGGTGTATTCAATGGTGGGATTCGATCGGCTATGCTAATTTCAATCCATCTGAATAATCGATTGGTGAAGCGCAGCATTTCCAGCGTGCGGTTATTATTTGTTACCTACGCGGACAGCCATGGTAAACGGTGATCCTTAGGAACGCCGAACATCTGTTGGTTTTGTATTGAAGTGAAATATGCTTAGCTGCATCGTCTAGTGCGCAAGACGTCCCGGATAACATGGTGGCTATCTCAGCTATAGGTCCACAAAGAGCCTAGCGAGTTAGCCCATGCCCCTGATTTGGCGCACGACCCGACACAATCACGTCGTCTACTACGTCACGACCCGACACAATCACGTCGTCTACTACGTCACGACCCGACACAATCACGTCGTCTACTACGTCACGACCCGACACAATCACGTCGTCTACTACTCGACTACAGCGGGTCCTGTCCGCCCGCTGTCCAGCGTACAGTGTCCAGTGTCCACAGATCGATAGGGCGTGCATGTCATTGTTCGATGTAGTCACTCGACATTGTTCGATCTAGTCACCGGTCTGCGGCCCGCTGTCAGTGCGTTGATCCCATAGTACCGCAATGACCCACCGATGACCCACTGCTGCCAGACGTGTCAGTGCGGTGATCCATCAGTGGCGCAATGACCCACCGATTACCCACGGCTGCCAGACGTGTCAGTGCGTTGATCCCATAGTACCGCAATGACCCACCGATGACCCACTGCTGCCAGACGTGTCAGTGCGGTGATCCATCAGTGGCGCAATGACCCACCGATTACCCACGGCTGCCAGACGTGTCAGTGCGTTGATCCCATAGTACCGCAATGACCCACCGATTACCCACTGCTGCCAGACGTGTCAGTGCGCTGATCCATCAGTGGCGCAATGACCCACCGATGACCCACTGCTGCCAGACGTGTCAGTGCGCTGATCCATCAGTGGCGCAATGACCCACCGATGACCCACTGCTGCCAGACGTGTCAGTGCGGTGATCCATCAGTGGCGCAATGACCCACCGATGACCCACTGCAGCCAGACGTGTCAGTGCGGTGATCCATCAGTGGCGCAATGACCCACCTATGACCCACTGCTGCCAGACGTGTCAGTGCGCTGATCCATCAGTGGCACAATGACCCACCGATGACCCACTGCTGCCAGACGTGTCAGTGCGGTGATCCATCAGTGGCGCAATGACCCACCGATGACCCACTGCTGCCAGACGTGTCAGTGCGGTGATCCATCAGTGGCGCAATGACCCACCGATGACCCACTGCTGCCAGACGTGTTAGTGCGGTGATCCATCAGTGGCGCAATGACCCACCGATGACCCACTGCTGCCAGACGTGTCAGTGCGGTGATCCATCAGTGGCGCAATGACCCACCGATGACCCACTGCTGCCAGACGTGTCAGTGCGCTGATCCATCAGTGGCGCAATGACCCACCGATGACCCACTGCTGCCAGACGTGTCAGTGCGCTGATCCATCAGTGGCGCAATGACCCACCGATGACCCACTGCTGCCAGACGTGTCAGTGCGCTGATCCATCAGTGGCGCAATGACCCACCGATGACCCACTGCTGCCAGACGTGTCAGTGCGCTGATCCATCAGTGGCGCAATGACCCACCGATGACCCACTGCTGCCAGACGTGTCAGTGCGCTGATCTATCAGTGGCGCAATGACCCACCTATGACCCACTGCTGCCAGACGTGTCAGTGCGGTGATCCATCAGTGGCGCAATGACCCACCGATGACCCACTGCAGCCAGACGTGTCAGTGCGGTGATCCATCAGTGGCGCAATGACCCGCTGCCAGATCAACGTACCGGGTTGCGTGCGATCGGCTACTGGGACCATGCATCATTTTCTCATCCTGTTTTCACATGTTGCGTCCCCGCTAACAATGTGCTAGTCCGTCGCTTACTTACGTTGTTTTTCCTCGCTGGAACCCCTCACTCAATTCCTCACCCCTCCCTCCTTCACTCACCAACTCACTCACTCAATATCTCACTCACCTACTCACTCAGCGCTTACTCATTTCATGCGCCACTCATTTCCGCTGAAACCGTCACTGAGTCATCCCGCACATCCATAGGCTTCTACCTCATACACCTCCCCACCCCACCCCCTTCCAGAGCCACTCACTCCCCTCCCCACCCTCACACCGTCGGTGCCGACGGCGTGCGTCGGTAGTCTGCGCGCGCGATGCTGACGTCACGGACCAGCTGTGCGCGTGGCCGGCCGGCCGGTTGGCTCAGCGGCCGGCCGCCGCGGCAGCGAACGGGAGGAGAGGAGAGAACAGTGCGGCGAGCGCAGGCGGCGGCTGTCGGTGCAGGGTGTGTGGAGCGCGTGCGGGTCGTGTGAGGTGTGCGGTGCGGGCGGTGCGGCAGAGGAGTGGAGACCGGAGAGCAGAGCAGAGGACGATTGCTGCCTGAGGCCAGGTCAGTGGGCAGTTGGTTAAAGGGTGGTGCCAGGGTGCGGTCGCAAGTCGGGTCCCATATGCATGAGTTTTAGGCTGAGGTGTGGGACTTTGATTGTTTGTATTGTTAGACTCTTGAATTAGGACGTATTTCAGTTTGGTCCTGTTTGGAATTGCAAACTATGCGGACATTTCCAAATAAGGTCATCCACACGAACGCTAGAGTGTGCGTAACATTGAAATGAAGCTGCTCATTATTATTCCAAATAGGACTTGCAATTCCTTGCATTCGTTCAACGGAGGTGCAGACAGTGTATTCAACCGAAGTCACTGGTGCATTGCCCTCAGCTGACTGTGAACTTAACCATATTCCTTGCGGGCGGCCAGAATAATTACGTTAACCTGCGGGGGGGGGGGGGGGGGGGCAGATTCTGCCCCCCCCCAGAGATCTCGAGAACCGCTCGGTCGATTTCGATGGGGAAAACGCCATTCGATTCGTCATGACAAGATCTCTCTTTTTGGATCACGTAATTTTTGTTTTGTTCAAAAATGGGGGTCAGGGGCAAAAAAAACGTTTTTTTGGAAAATTTTTAATTCTGAATTTTGAATTTGGAATTTTCACCGAAAATTTTGGGTGTTTTTAAAGTTCATTGCGGCCATGTGGCTCGACTTATTTTCATGCTCCAAACGTTTTTGAGCTTCAAATATATTGGTATTTAATATATCAAAAGACAAAAACAAAATAAAAAATCATAGGCGTATTCAGGGAATGTAAAATGGATTCACTGGGAAAAAAAATATGTGCTGTTCGTGATTGTTTGGGACGACATGAACGTCACATGTGGGAATTATATGCTGTAATTTGTTAAATTTGATATATTGTGCATAGGCGGATCCAGGAAAAAGCATGGGGGGGGGGGGGGCACCATGCGCGTAACGCTTTTATCATCTTACTAATTTGAAGTTGGACCTAATTTGAGGATGGGTATCGCCTCACATTTGTTTATCCTGAGTGCGCCTCTGCCCCAACAATATGTACAATCCCAGTATATATGATGCATATTGCATTGCAATTGTTTCTGACGCATTTGTTGCACTGCAAACCACGAAGGAAGTATGCGACGCAAAACCGCATTCGTAACACCCTCCCCAAAACAGGAGTCTGGAACCGCCTCTGCTGGACCGATTTTTTTTTTTGACACAACACGCGCCATTCAATTTTGGGAAAAGTCACAAAGTTTCAGGACCTAACAGCTTAGAAGAGGCAAGTGAAAAAACATTGGGGGGGGGGGGGGGGCAGAATCTGCACCCGCAGGAAATAGGGTTAAATGAATACACTCAATGATATTGATCTGCAGCATGAGGCAGTATTTCTCGTTCGGTGCCTTAATAGGCCCGGACCCAGTACTGCTCCGTACTCGGGAAGCCTGGGGCTATTCATAGTACCTAATATGGGGAAATATATGCAATATGGTCATGTGCCGCTGACAGATAACGCAGTTGTTGGCAAGTTGCAAGCAATCATGATATGGGGAGTTGCATATGTCACATTATTCAAAGTTATCATCTCGGCAATTGATATGGTTGACTCTCAGTCAGTTCTAGTGCACATTATCTCCTGTTACTTTTTTGATGAACTGCCCGGTCTGTGTATGGTATGTATTGTATATTTGTTTGTTTATTCGCTGGTTCAATTTTCTGTAGCAATGTCTTGGTTATCGGTTCAAAAGTAGCAGACTAAAATGGTATCCGGAATGACAGGCGACTTCTTTTTTGAACAGCCTCAGCTATGAACATAATCCTTAGACGCTAATTTGCAATCAGTGCGATGGTTGAGGCCAACCATTCGCCTCACACCACTTATGTTCCCACTCACTTTCCCGCTATTAAATAAGACTGGTGATAAATTTAATCCGGTGATAAAATTAATAAAGTGTAATAAAACGACACAATTGTATTACGGCTTCGCACCTACGAGCTTCTCAACCTTCCAATGTATCCAATATTTGGTTTATTCATTGGTAAATTCGTCGACCATGACTCATGAACTGACCCCGCCCGGGGAGCCGGTTGACCCTCTGTCAGGTCACCGTCTGTCCCGGAGTGGACCCGGTGACGTTGCGGAGGTCAGTGACTGCGTCCGGCTGGCCCCCGACAGCCAGAGAGCTCGCCGCTCGATGAAATGAACTCGACAGGCCGCCAGCTCTCCCGCTATGGTGCGGGCCGCGCTGAATTTAGACGAGCGAGTCGACGCACGCTTTATAGTTGTAACTAATCTTGGGGTGGAACTAACGGCCGACTTGGCCAACTCGTTTCGCCCTAATTTATGTCGTGTCATCACAAGTAGTTTTCTGTGTAGGTAGATCAGATATGTGGACATCAGGGATACAAGTCGCGATATGCGTGGGGTGAATTTCGTCGCCATGACACCACGGTGCCAGCGTGGGGTGAATTTCGTCGCCATGACACCACGGTGCTATTTCGATCCTAGGCGGCATGTGGTGACCATTTTAACGTATGCCGAGGTCCGAGGAGTACCGAGGTCCAGACGACAGTTGATTGATCGAAACTGCCTCCATTTGTAACGTGCATACCGGTCGGGGAGTGTATCGTATTCCAATTCAGTTCCACCGTGCATCTCATCATGTTCACAATTATTCAAGGTATAAATTTGACTATACGTTACTGGATTTCTGCACATCCGTGTTGCAGTGACAGTGCACCGAACAATTTCATTCAGCGCGTCTGAACAACATTTCATCCTGTATGACTCTAAACTAATTGGCACTAAGTATTAAGTTTTTAAATCGCACACTTTGATTAATAATAGGTACATTCGTATAATAAAATAAAGCAGGTTCGAATTGATCTAGTACCGGTTGGAATTCTGTAAGGTCCATGCAGGTAACTGCAATGTGTTTCCAAGCCAACTTAACACCGCAGAGTCGGATTTAATCTTGGCACCAGCTAATGATTACTTCACCAGCACCAACTGAGTTAAATACGGTCCGAGATGGTGCTCTTCTGTGATGAGCAGTGGTCGCCAATCTTCCTGTCACCAGGCGCTATAGCTGAACTTTCCGGCTTCCGCTCGAGCCAGTACCCTACAACAAGGAGCAAGAGCGTACTCTGTCTCTCAGAGCTTTTCGTCGCGTGGTTTCTGTCGGCAGACTATTACTAGGATGTCAGCAGAATGGCAGCAGAATGGCAGCAGAATGTAAACATGTCGCCAGCATTTTTGTCTGAAAGGAGCAGCTGCTCAACACAGATCCAGACACCATGGGGCGTCACTTCTCTTGTTATTTTATTCGACGTTACTTTGTATTTATCTTGTGAAACATTGCTTAGAAAGGGTGACTCCAACTCCACTTCCATTTTAAGATCCCTTGAGGAATACCGTGACCATCGTCTCACATTAATATATCGTGCTGGTAACCTAATTTATAAAGACATGGGTGCAGTTTGGACGTTGGCAGGCCTGCTTCTGCGCGTTTCGCACCGTACATTGCCCGACGTGACTCCCGTCAGAGGTAGGCTGAAACCAACTCTGCAGCCAGTTTCACAACTACTTTGGCTGAGGAGAGAATGCAAACCATCTATCTGATGCCGACTTCAGTCTATGTGGCCAAACGGGACGCAATGAAGGCACAAATTAACCCATTCCAATTATCGGTACAATCGTTCTTTACTTCAAAATTTAAGTGGTTTATTGATGCTCGTTTTTATTGGATGTTTATGTTAGGAGCTGTGCAGCAAAGCCCTTCGTAATCTTCACACTTTTTAGTTCGGCTGCTGTCATGTCTGATGGTTCAGCTATGTGTAAACGGCGCGAGGTCATTGCTCTGGTAATGGATGTCGCCGACACCAAACAAAAAAAACAGCCCTCTTTTTCACAGGGCTCACTGGGCGACTATGCCAACCAAGGCTGTCTGGGTGCGGTGTGTGAACCTTTCTTCTCCTGTCTGCCTGTCGGGCGAGGGGAGAGGGTGACGATCTCCGGCCGAGAGGGTGACGATCTCGGGTGAGGGGGAGAGGGTGACGATCTCCGGCCGAGAGGGTGACGATCTCGGGTGAGGGGGAGAGGGTGGGTGAGGGGGAGAGGGCGACGATCTCGGGTGAGGGGGAGAGGGTGACGATCTCGGGTGAGGGGGAGAGGGTGACGATCTCGGGTGAGGGGGAGAGGGTGGGGTGGGGTGAGGGGGAGAGGGTGACGATCTCGGGTGAGGGGGAGAGGATGACGATCTCGGGTGAGGGGGAGAGGATGACGATCTCGGGTGAGGGGGAGAGGGTGACGATCTCGGGCCGAGAGGGTGACGATCTCGGATGAGGGGGAGAGGGTGACGATCTCGGGTGAGGGGGAGAGGATGACGATCTCGGGTGAGGGGGAGAGGATGACGATCTCGGGTGAGGGAGAGAGGGTGACGATCTCCGGCCGAGAGGGTGACGATCTCGGATGAGGGGGAGAGGATGACGATCTCGGGTGAGGGGAGAGGGTGACGATCTCCGACCGAGAGGGTGACGATCTCGGATGAGGGGGAGAGGGTGACGATCTCGGGTGAGGGGGGTAGGGTGACGATCGAAACGACGACGAAATATCAGAAAGAGATCATGCTGCACAGCATTCAACGCATCTTGATGATAACAACACAATTATGTGTACCGTTCCCTTCTAGCTTTATTTAGTCAAAAGTTATTAGCGAATAACTTATTTTGTATATAAAGTAGCATGTACAATGCCAAAATTTGAGATATTTGGAGACAAATATCCATCAATTTTATTTTTGCACTTAATTGACACGTCCTTACACGTAAGAATGGTATGGCGAAAAATATAACCTAAGTCCGCAAAAGGGGAAAAATGGGATACCCTTTAGGTCATATGGAGGCTCCTGGGGCCCGGAAGGCCCCCAGTGAAATTAGCCCCCCCCCCCATATTGGCAGGCTGGATCCACCAGTGTATACAGTACTGCGTGTCACTGCCCATCTCTTTATACAGTACTGCGTGTTACTGCCCATCTCTTTATACAGTACTGCGTGTCACTTCCCAGTTGTATACAGTACTGCATGTCACTGCCCATCTCTTTACACAGTACTGCGTGTCACTTCCCACCTGTATACAGTACTGCGTGTCACTTCCTAGTTGCATACAGTACTGCGTGTCACTGTCCATCTCTTTCTACAGTACTGCGTGTCACTTCCCAGTTGTATACAGTACTGCGTGTCACTGCCCATCTCTGTATACAGTACTGCATGCCACTTCCCAGTTGTATACAGTACTGCATGTCACTGCCCATCTCTTTACACAGTACTGCGTGTCACTTCCCAGTTGTATACAGTACTGCGTGTCACTCCCCATCTCTGTCTACAGTACTGCGTGTCACTTCCCAGTTGTATACAGTACTGCGTGTTACTGCCCATCTCTTTATACAGTACTGCGTGTCAGTTTGCTGACTGGCTAATAAACCAGCCCCGGGCAACGTCGATTCGCATGTGCACACATTAAGATTCCGCCGAGATGTGGGCCGTCGCGATGTAGGTGCGCCAGCTGCTGCGGCATCACAACTCGCCCCTGTCGACGTTCCTGTGCACCACTGCACTGCCAATAATTAATAAGCGTACCGGCCTGTAGGTCGCGTAGTTCCGGCTAGCGTCGTGCCTATCCAAGGGCACGCTGTCCGCCGGGGGCTGCCGGCTGGCGTCCTCCCTCCTCCAAGGTGACCTGCCTTGCCACCGTCTGCCTGTTACACCAGCAACCCCATCACGGCACGCAAACAGGCACCCAACAGGCGGCCGCATACCTGCCGCCTATCTCCCTGCACTCTCGCCCCTGTAATCATGTAATGGCCTGCGCGGATCGGCATACGAAGGGTGGCTGTATACTGGGGGAGATATTCGCCGCTGTATCACGTCCGAGTCGGGCGCCGGGCGTCGTCTCGAGGTCGCGAACGTGACCAGTCAACACTCATCGGTGTCCGGGGGGGGGGGGGGGTAGAGGGGCGGAGCGGTGCGGTGGCCCTGCGGTGACCGTGTCCACCGGGTTTCTGATTGGTTGACGGGCAGGGCGGAACGGTGTAGGGTAAGTGATATATGTGCGCCTTGGATGCGGCCCCCGTCTGGAGGCTCCGTAGTAACCAGTCGCATAGAAACAGGACGGCAGGAGTGGTGCTGGCAGCCTGCAGCCGCGGAGATATTTAACTTGTCCCTAAGGCGTTCTAAAAAATAAATGAGTCGACAATAATTGTCCTTACCTTTCTGAGCTTCCGATAAAAAAAAATGTCACTGTGCCGTATGTCACTGCATGACCATAGTCCATTGTAAAATGGTCGAGATCTGATTTGTTCCAATTTTGTCCTTAACCCGCGCGGCGCTGGGGGGGGGGGGGGGGTAAATTTTATCCCCCATCCCGGATTGTATCCATAACTTGAAACCTATGACCGATATCGAAGTGAACCTTTCGGTACCTTATACGGCATCAATTATAAGTCTTCTGCAAAAATGTCATTGAAATTGGTGAAATAGTTTGGGAGATAATGACGTTTTAGTGACGTCATGTCATGTCATGTTTTGGTGAAAAAAGATTGTTTGACAAATAGTAGAAAATCGAGTTTTTTATGAAAATTGCAAATAAAAGCATCAAAAGGAAGGAAATAGCACTGTCTTCCAAATGTCTATCTCGGATTTTCGAAATTGTGTTTTTTTCATTAAAAAAAAATGAAGATACAAAATTCGGAAGAATTTCCACAATTTTTTTTAGGATATTAAAAAAACGGAAGATATATTAGAGAACCAAGTATGTGCGATACCCAAACCAAATTTCAAAGCAATATCTTTATTTTAGACTGATGTATGGCTCCCTAAGTATAAGTAACTCATGACGTAATTTTTTTAGCTTACGTTTTTTGGCTTGTATTGACCAGATACAGACAAATAAATGACACTGCTGTTTTTCTGAGACAAAGCTGGTCTAGAAACATGCCTTTTTATTTTGATGAATCAATTTCAAATGTTGTGCTTATTGTGACCTGACCTTGACCTGACGACCATTATACGGGGTCAGGTTGTGAAAATGTCTGCTACTATCGAATTATACGTGTAAAATAACCCATACAACATGTGTCGCATGGCTTTCGTAGACCTGTGACCTTTTGTGACCTGACCTTGACCTTGACCTTTGCTTACAATTTCACTTTTGCTTATGCGGGAGATGCATTATGCCTTTGAGAGCACTTTGTGCGATAATGGTCGCAATATAAAGCTTTGGATGGAAAGTATGGCCCAGAAACCCAAATACCTCAATTTCAAAATTTGACCTGACCGTGACCTGACATGTGACCTATTTTAAGAATTTCGGGTATGCATTAGATTCGTCTCATTGAGATATTTCTATCGCCGCCTTGCGCGTCTCGCTTCGGTTATTGGTTCGGAAGATACGAGGTGGGGGGTAAAATTTACCCCCCCCCCCCCCCCAGCGCCGCGCGTTCGGCTGGAGACCCGGGCGGGCAGCGCCGCGCGAGGCCAGACATTGTGTTTAACCCAGTAACGTCTCCATGTCCTCAGTGTTAGGGCAACACCAGAAAATGACTTCCGTAGAAGCACCGGCTTCACCTAGCCTTCACCATTGTGGCCAGATTAAATTATATGAATTATTCCGTTACACATCCGTGTCATTGACGTGATTGCCGTGTTCACATTGTCATGGGAATAAGTAGTTAGGTAGTCGACCGGGAGCTGGCATGGCTTTTTAGACCCACTGCTGAAACTAATTAGTTTGTCAGCACCGTTGATTTGCTTTAGGCTCACTGCTTCTGACTGCTTCCGTCTCTTCCCAACTGTTCCTGATTGTTCCTGACTGTTGTCGCCTGTTTCCGACTCTTCTGACTGTTCCCAACTGCTTCTGTCTGCTCCCGCAATTCCCAACTGTCCCGTCTGCTCCTGTCTGTTCCCTTATGTTCCCGTCTGATCCGGTCCGGACTGCCCCAACTGTTCCCGACTGTTCCCGTCTGCACCCGACTGTCCGCCCGACTGTCCGCCCGACTGTCCGCCCGTCTGCTCCCGACTGTCCGCCCGTCTGTCCGCCTGTCTGTTCCCGACTGTCCGCCCGTCTGCCCGCCCGTCTGCTCCCGTCTGCTCCCGTCTGCCCGCCCGTCTGTCCGTCCGTCTGCTCCCGTCTGTTCCCGACTGTCCGCCCGTCTGCCCGCCCGTCTGCTCCCGTCTGTTCCCGACTGTCCGCCCGTCTGTCCGTCCGTCTGCTCCCGTCTGTTCCCGACTGTCCGTCCGTCTGTCCGCCTGTCTGTTCCCGACTGTCCGCCCGTCTGCCCGCCTGTCTGCTCCCGACTGTTCCCGACTGTCCGCCCGTCTGACGACTGTCCGCCCGTCTCTGCGCCTCACTACTCTCACTACGGTCTGCACTCTGCGCCTCACTACTCTCACTACGGTCTGCACTCTGCGCCTCACTACTCTCACTACGGTCTGCACTCTGCGCCTCACTACTCTCACTACGGTCTGCACTCTGCGCCTCACTACTCTCACTACGGTCTGCACTCTGCGCCTCACTACTCTCACTACGGTCTGCACTCTGCGCCTCACTACTCTCACTACGGTCTGCACTCTGCTCCTCACTACTCTCACTACGGTCTGCACTCTGCTACGGTCTGCACTCTGCGCCCGCCGTGTCCCTCACTCCTCACTACTCTCACTACGATCTGCACTCTGCGCCTCACTACTCTCACTACGGTCTGCACTCTGCGCCTCACTACTCTCACTACGGTCTGCACTCTGCGCCTCACTACTCTCACTACGGGCTGCACTCTGCGCCTCACTACTCTCACTACGGTCTGCACTCTGCGCCTCACTACTCTCACTACGGGCTGCACTCTGCGCCTCACTACTCTCACTACGGTCTGCACTCTGCTCCTCACTACTCTCACTACGGTCTGCACTCTGCTACGGTCTGCACTCTGCGCCCGCCGTGTCCCTCACTCCTCACTACTCTCACTACGGTCTGCACTCTGCGCCTCACTACTCTCACTACGGTCTGCACTCTGCGCCTCACTACTCTCACTACGGTCTGCACTCTGCGCCTCACTACTCTCACTACGGTCTGCACTCTGCGCCTCACTACTCTCACTACGGTCTGCACTCTGCTCCTCACTACTCTGCGCCCGCCGTGTCGCTACTAATGGTGACAATCGCAATAATAATTTTCGTAAATCCGAATTTGTCCGAAGACCGATTCGGTTTTCGGACGGACATAAGCATATTTAGTAGAACATTTTCGGACATCCAATGCCCAAGGATGGCTTGTCGCGAAAATCACATAGTTACTTTTGTATTAAACGAATGATACACTCGATGTTTTACATTCCATATCAAACACTTTTTTCTGCTTTCGGACAAATTTCGGACAAACAATGATTTTCGGACAGTTTTGGACGGAAATCATGGTCATGGTCTTGGACATCGGTCGGACATTGGGCACATATTTTCTGAAACTGGCACCATTAGTCGCTACTCGGTTCCGGCCGTCCAGGTCAGTGTTGATGCCATGCGGGCGCGCACGCGAAGGGAAAAAATGCGCGCGCATTGATATCTGATTGGATGTTTGGTTCGTCGGTTATTCCCTGCTGAGCGGGAACCGTAGCCGGGGAGCTCATGGAGGTAGAAGGCAGGGACACAGCCAGGCGGGGGAGGGGGGGGGGGGGGGGGGGGGGGGGGCAATCGCCCTCCCCATTCGGATACAGAGGATTTAGATGACCAAGTATTTTTTTTATGAAACCTGCCGAGAACTTTTGCCATCTCTAATGGAAACCCTGGTGGATGGTGCAAAACCGTAGGAGCAAAGGAAGGGCAGTGGAGCAGGGCAAAACAGCATTTTGACCTTTTCACATGTCGACAACATGATATTCCGCAAACAAACATTTATACTTTTTCACATGTCGACAAAATGACATTTCGGCAAAAAGGCATTTCGATCTTTTTACACGTCGACAAAGTAACATTCGTCAAAATGACATTTCGGCTTTTTCACATGTCGACAAAATGACATTTCGGCAAAAAGGCATTTCGACCTTTTCACATGTCGATAAAATGTCATTCGGCAAAAAACATTTCGATTTTTTCACATTTCGACAAAATGACATTTCGACAAAATGACATCTCGTCAAAAAGACATTTCGATATTTTGACACGTCGGCAAAAAGGCATTTCGACAAAAAGGCATTCTCCATTTTGCTTTCGGCATATTCACATTTCGACAAAAAGACATGTCAAAGTGTCCTTCGACAATATGCATTCGCCAAAATGACATTCGGCCAAATGATATTCGCCAATGTGTCCGGACACCACTGAAAGGTCAGTCTAACCAACCAGTCAAAGTCACGCAATAAACCAACCTTATCGGCGCGAGACGCGCCTTCGCAACAGCCTTGGCAGCCTTATGTGCTGGTAAATAATTACCAGTGACGCCCTGGAACGCAACGACCCAACGAGAGCGTCATTCAAATCGCCTGTCTGTCGTCTGTCCGCCTGTCTGTTCCCGACTGTCCGCCCGTCTGCCCGCCTGTCTGCTCCCGACTGTTCCCGACTGTCCGCCCGTCTGTCCGCCTGTCTGTTCCCGTCTGCCCGCCCGTCTGTCCGTCCGTCTGCTCCCGTCTGTTCCCGACTGTCCGTCCGTCTGTCCGCCTGTCTGTTCCCGACTGCCCGCCCGTCTGTCCGTCCGTCTGCTCCCGTCTGTTCCCGACTGTCCGTCCGTCTGTCCGCCTGTCTGTTCCCGACTGTCCGCCCGTCTGTCCGCCTGTCTGCTCCCGTCTGTTCCCGACTGTCCGTCCGTCTGTCCGCCTGTCTGTTCCCGACTGTCCGCCCGTCTGTCCGTCCGTCTGCTCCCGACTGTTCCCGACTGTCCGTCCGTCTGCTCCCGTCTGTTCCCGACTGTCCGTCCGTCTGTCCGCCTGTCTGTTCCCGACTGTCCGCCCGTCTGTCCGCCTGTCTGCTCCCGTCTGTTCCCGACTGTCCGTCCGTCTGTCCGCCTGTCTGTTCCCGACTGTCCGCCCGTCTGTCCGCCTGTCTGCTCCCGACTGTTCCCGACTGTCCGCCCGTCTGTCCGCCTGTCTGTTCCCGACTGTCCGCCCGTCTGCCCGCCCGTCTGCTCCCGTCTGCTCCCGTCTGCCCGCCCGTCTGCTCCCGACTGTCCGGATGGGAGAAGGAAGGAGTGTGTTCCCACTCCAGCTAACGGACGGAGAGAGAGTGGGGAGGTGCGGAGAGCAGCAGAGATACAAATGGAGGGACAATGGAAAAGAGGGATGGAGAGAGGAAGAGGGAGAGAAAGGGAGAGGGAGAGAGCGGGGGCGAAGAAGAGAGGGGCCGATAGAGCTATGAAGCTATGCAGGGTTGGTAGAATATGGGGTCGAGGGATGGGTAGAGCAGAGAGGATTGAGAGAGGGAAGGCTGACTACCACTGCTGCCGGGACACTGACGGCACCACCGGCCGCCCCTGACGGCACCACGAGCCGCCCCTGCCGGCACCACCGGCCGCCCCTGCCGGCACCACCGGCCGCCCCTGACGGCACCGCCGGCCGTCCCTGCCGGCACCACGAGCCGCCCCTGCCGGCACCACCGGCCGCCCCTGCCGGCACCACCGGCCGCCCCTGCCGGCACCACCGGCCTGACGGGGACCACCGGCCGCCCCTGCCGGCACCACCGGCCGCCCCTGCCGGCACCACCGGCTGCCCCTGCCGGCACCACGAGCCGCCCCTGCCGGCACCACCGGCCGCCCCTGACACGGCACCACCGGCCGCCCCTGACACGGCACCACCGGCCGCCCTGACACGGCACTGTGGTCTGCCAGTGCAGTGCGATGACCGGCTGCACGACAGAACAGGATGCCAGTGCAGAGCAGCCGAGCCAACATCCCACGTGCAGCCCCGCTGACATGTAAACATTATATCAGCTCTGTCAATATCAGCTGTCGCAAGCGGGGAAAATGCTACTGCGCACATGCGTGATGGTATGACGTATGATATAGTGTAATAGTGCAATAGTGACGAATAGTGCAAATTATAGGGAATGCTAGATTAACAGACGACACAAAAGATGTGGGAGTGTGACGCAGCCAGAATAGATATCGATACTGTTTGTTGCCATTACAGGCTGATTAGTTATAACGTGATATGATTGGGACCATTTCCCGTCATGTGAGGGTAATTTGAGAAACATTCCTAGGTAATAAGTTGCCACTGTATGGGATCAAAGCTTTTCATTCGCCACCGCATTGGTATTGCGAAGGGTAGCCAGTAAGGGTAGTAGGGGTAGTCCTCAGGCGCGGATCCAAGGGGGGGGGGGGGTGGCGCGAGGACGCCCCCACCCCACCCCCCGCCCCCTTCTGAGCCCGGGTCGCGCCCATGTCGCGCCATACAAACGCGCCCGTAGGGCGCAACGTTTTGTATGTCGCCCCCCCCCCCCCCTGTGACCGAAATCCTTGATCCGCGCCTGGCTCCTACCACAGCTGTTGCTTTCATATGTGCTTGTGATACTAATTCACAATGGATATTATTGTCTTGTCCTGTTCCATGTACCCTTGTAGTTCACTGTTTTGGTGAAGCGACCGATAATAATATTACCTTTAATCACCATAGTTGAGTGCACCACGATCTAGTTCCACCTATATGCCGTTGATTAGGAGAAGACCAAATTCCGTTTCACATGTTCGGATTGATCGGCAATGTTAGCAGACTTGTCAATGATTCATATTTGTCATGAATCGATTCACAGTGATT
Organism: Chirona hameri; assembly: GCA_036785665.1. Classification (NCBI taxonomy): domain Eukaryota; kingdom Metazoa; phylum Arthropoda; class Thecostraca; order Balanomorpha; family Balanidae; genus Chirona; species Chirona hameri. The sequence continues at coordinate 32,992 of JAXIVJ010000400.1, forward strand.
CACGGACCATAATGAATGATTCAATCATGATTCAATCACTATACATTACCATAATGAATGATTCAATCATGATTCAATCACTCAACATTACCATAATGAATGATTCAATCATGATTCAATCACTCAACATTAACATAATGAATGATTCAATCTTGATTCAATCACTCAACATTAAAGAGAAGTGTCGACTCCTTTGTCTAACTCCTTTGATTTTGAATGTGCGACTCTAAGATTGTATGAGCGTGATAAGGAGGCTATGCTCTACCTGTGTGCCATTTTTTCATGCAAACCAGAATAGTCTGCTGTTTGACCTTAAACATACGACCTGCTCTAAATCATTTGATTTTGAATGTGCGACTCTAAGATTTCATGAGCTTGATAAGGAGGTTATGTTCTACCAGTGTGCTAATGTCCATGCAAATCGGAATAGTCCGCTGTTTGACCTTAAACCTATCTGACCTGCTCCTTTGATTTTGAATGTGCAACTCAACAAGATTTTACCAGAATGATCACTAGGTCGTGATCTATCTGTGTTCCAATTTTGAAGCTAATCCAAATAGTCCACGAATGTGTTTCCGAATGTGAATGTGAATGTGAATATGAGCCAATTTGACACGCGTGTTGTTTATTTTGATTATAAAATGATATTTATAATATGTATTATACTTGCAAATTCCAAGTTCCAAAAGAATTAATGACTTTACGTTTCGCCTTTTTAAGCGAATAGAACATTTATTTTGATTTTGCATTAGGTATTATTTTTTTATAAAGCATGATGTGGAATAAAGCGGCGCCGATGCGACAATGATATTTGGGACATCCGGAGGTCATGCAAATGTTTGTTTATGATTTAGTTTTTTATATGGTATAGCCTAGAAATTAGGAAAAGGTGGGTACCTTTTGATAATTTTACGTGTGAAAAATGTGTGCGTTTACTGTGTGGTTTATGAATCAAAGTATGAGTTAGTTACCTTTTCTAAGTATTTATGTGCCTACCCCTAACCCTACCAGTACCAAGGTATGTACCTAGTTAGGGCTGATTGAACAGTGGCTTTGTGCCCACTGGAGTTGGACACAAAGCCTCGCTTTCTTCATGCATAGATGAATTACAGGCTACAGCTCAGGACACAGAGCTCATATAATTGGCCATTAAGTCCACAGGGCACAGATAAATGCTGGGCCGCTGACATATTTTTTGGACAGTTTATGCTGTTCGACCAAAAAATAATGATTCTTTGAGCAATGAATGATTCAATCAGCCTATTTTCTCTGTATGAATGATTCAATCAGTGACTCACAACAGGTTTGCGCATGAAGTGAATCGATTCATGAGTCATTCATTTGAAATAAGAATGATTCAATCAAAAGTAGTCGATTCACATTGAATCATTGACAAGTCTGAATGTTAGTGTTATGTAACCTGAATGTTCGCTGGTGCTGGTCTATGTAGCGACGACAAACTGCACTTGCAGTTAGCGTAAATGACCAGTGTGATCCTAGTTATGTGCGAGTCACCGGCTGTCATCGCCCTTGCAGTTAGCGTAAATGACCAGTGTGATCCTAGTTTTGTGCGAGTCACCGGCTGTCATCGCCCTCCAGCTGCCGGTGCGTTCGTGGTTTGACACCGAGTCTGACCTTAAGTGTCAGACCGGAAAATTCCTACGAAATATCCATCGTAGTGGAAAATAAGAAGCTGATACGGGATTCGGATTCGATAAATTCTTATATATTCGGGAATAAAGTCTTATCACATAGTTTTGTTTTATAAGAGGATTCCGTGTGGCACGGAGAAAGTGACATATTCTTAATTGAAATGAGTGGGTTTCAGGAAATAAAACTGTGTTACTGAATTTATCTCGGCAAAATCCTGGTTTACGTGCTCTTTCATGTGGTATAAATGTCGATTCCATGAAATGTTAAATATTTTGTTTTTGTGCAATTACTGATAGTCGTTATAAATTAGAATGCATCCTTGCATTAATATATTTATTATATATAATATGTATTTTGTAATCTATTTATTTATTAATTATTAATATTTAACCAAGTGTTAATTTGGGGGGGATTCGGACTATTTTAAGCTATAACTTGTTTATTTCCAGCAAGACCAGATGATTGATAATGATGAGTGACATGTCTCAGTTGCCATCCAACAAGCCAGCTGGCTACAGCCCTTTCCATCGTACACTGATGGCTGGTGATGATGGCAGACCTTTCCATTGCTAGGGCGCGTATATCCGCCACTGTGGCACGGACGGTCGGCTGCAGCGGCTCACCGGGCGTCGCTGCCGCACGCCTCGTCAGTGGACCGCGCCCTCTGGCGGCGTCCCAACAGCCCCACGCTTCCTTCCGGTGTGTCTCACTGGATGACAGAGGTGGGAAAATCGACAAAGGCTTGCTGCACACTATACACCTCTCAAGTCGCAATCAATTCATATAGCTAAGAAAAACAACGTACGAAAGGTGTTTGTCGGTCGTAGGGTTCCGAGAACCTCAGGTGTAAGGGCTCGTGATAAGCAAATGCCTGAACTGTGAGTTCAGCTCGTTGCGTGAGTTGAAATGTTCCCTGGAATTGTGTAGCAAGTTTTGGTCATTTTTCCCATTTGTGCCGGGCGCCATTGGCTGCCCGGTTAAGGCAGCGCCTCATGAGGACAGCGCAGCCACCCTGGACTCACCGCCATGTACCCTGGACCGCAGCCACCCTGGACTCACCGCCATGTACCCTGGACAGCGCAGCCACCCTGGACTCACCGCCATGTACCCTGGACCGCAGCCACCCTGGACTCACCGCCATGTACCCTGGACAGCGCAGCCACCCTGGACTCACCGCCATGTACCCTGGACAGCGCAGCCACCCTGGACTCACCGCCATGTACCCTGGACCGCAGCCACCCTGGACTCACCGCCATGTACCCTGGACAGCGCAGCCACCCTGGACTCACCGCCATGTACCCTGGACAGCGCAGCCACCCTGGACTCACCGCCATGTACCCTGGACCGCAGCCACCCTGGACTCACCGCCATGTACCCTGGACAGCGCAGCCACCCTGGACTCACCGCCATGTACCCTGGACAGCGCAGCCACCCTGGACTCACCGCCATGTACCCTGGACCGCAGCCACCCTGGACTCACCGCCATGTACCCTGGACAGCGCAGCCACCCTGGACTCACCGCCATGTACCCTGGACAGCGCAGCCACCCTGGACTCACCGCCATGTACCCTGGACAGCGCAGCCACCCTGGACTCACCGCCATGTACCCTGGACAGCGCAGCCACCCTGGACTCACCGCCATGTACCCTGGACAGCGCAGCCACCCTGGACTCACCGCCATGTACCCTGGACCGCAGCCACCCTGGACTCACCGCCATGTACCCTGGACAGCGCAGCCACCCTGGACTCACCGCCATGTACCCTGGACAGCGCAGCCACCCTGGACTCACCGCCATGTACCCTGGACCGCAGCCACCCTGGACTCACCGCCATGTACCCTGGACAGCGCAGCCACCCTGGACTCACCGCCATGTACCCTGGACCGCAGCCACCCTGGACTCACCGCCATGTACCCTGGACAGCGCAGCCACCCTGGACTCACCGCCATGTACCCTGGACAGCGCAGCCACCCTGGACTCACCGCCATGTACCCTGGACAGCGCAGCCACCCTGGACTCACCGCCATGTACCCTGGACAGCGCAGCCACCCTGGACTCACCGCCATGTACCCTGGACAGCGCAGCCACCCTGGACTCACCGCCATGTACCCTGGACAGCGCAGCCACCCTGGACTCACCGCCATGTACCCTGGACCGCAGCCACCCTGGACTCACCGCCATGTACCCTGGACCACAGCCACCCTGGACTCACCGCCATGTACCCTGGACCACAGCCACCCTGGACTCACCGCCATGTACCCTGGACCACAGCCACCCTGGACTCACCGCCATGTACCCTGGACCGCAGCCACCCTGGACTCACCGCCATGTACCCTGGACCGCAGCCACCCTGGACTCACCGCCATGTACCCTGGACCGCAGCCACCCTGGACTCACCGCCATGTACCCTGGACCGCAGCCACCCTGGACTCACCGCCATGTACCCTGGACCGCAGCCACCCTGGACTCACCGCCATGTACCCTGGACCACAGCCACCCTGGACTCACCGCCATGTACCCTGGACCGCAGCCACCCTGGACTCACCGCCATGTACCCTGGACCACAGCCACCCTGGACTCACCGCCATGTACCCTGGACCGCAGCCACCCTGGACTCACCGCCATGTACCCTGGACCGCAGCCACCCTGGACTCACCGCCATGTACCCTGGACCGCAGCCACCCTGGACTCACCGCCATGTACCCTGGACCGCAGCCACCCTGGACTCACCGCCATGTACCCTGGACCGCAGCCACCCTGGACTCACCGCCATGTACCCTGGACCGCAGCCACCCTGGACTCACCGCCATGTACCCTGGACCGCAGCCACCCTGGACTCACCGCCATGTACCCTGGACCGCAGCCACCCTGGACTCACCGCCATGTACCCTGGACCGCAGCCACCCTGGACTCACCGCCATGTTAGTCCCTATTCGTAATCAGACGTGGCTCAGCACTAATACAAATATTCAAAGCACGTTTAAGTGTTCAGAGTTAGAGCATGCTACATGGCTTTCCGGCGGCCTGATCGCCAGCGCTTCTCGCAACCTGCTGCCGGCTTTCCTATCTCACGAAGAAGCCGCATGCCTGTGGGCAGAGCTCATGACGTCAATCGGGTACACACCGTGCACAATGCATATACAAGCAGCACAGCAGTGATAGCCGATAGCTCGGTTAGGTTAGCCACGTTCCAGTGAGGCCGGCCCGCCATCGCCGTGGGTCGCACTGTTACCGGGCGCCGGCCCAGCGCTCTCACGGCTCACGCACACCTATCGATTTTACCATCTCTCTTTGTCGAACCGGCGCGCCAGTTCGGCCCGCTTCGGCCAGCAATCAATGAGAACCGAGGCCACCGACCGGACAAAGGCGGACAGTCACGTGCCGGCCATCAGCTCAGCTGTTTGATAGATGCGAGACGCGAGCTCCTGAGTGGAAGCTCGGGAGCAAGCTGAGGCACGGACTGAGCAGAAAGGCCTCGATTCCTGGACCTGCAGGGGATAGTCTGGCACGGGTCGGCTGAGAGATTCAGTGGAGCTCCGAAGCTGCTTAGATGTGCTCTGGACGGTTCAGCTGAGCTCGGCCCAGGTTTGACCCAGTTCAGGTGATGTATGACGTGGGTGGAGCGGCGTATCAGTTGAATGGAAGAAATGTGGTACAAGATTGCAGTGACGTTAGCGACGCTCTTCAGTCAGTTAGAAGTCAACGTAAAAGTCAAAGTTCTTGGAACTTCGAAATAAAATAACTATGTTAACTTCAGTTACAATAAACACGAAGACTGACCCATATTTTAAGGGTAATCACATCTTCCACAAGACTTGTTGTGTTGCTTGGTACCTTATTAAGCTTGCCAACTAGGGAAATACCAACCGCAAGCCGATTGGTTTTTCATCGCAACACTTATCGAATCGACCACAACTCTATCTCAAACCGTATACCAATCCCTCGTCTCTTGTAGCCGAACGTGTAACACTCGCGTGTTGACACCGCTCCCATCATCTGCCCCAGAATCCCTGCCCGAATGGCCATCGATCAGGTCGACCCGTGCCCCGTTTTCCGAGGTCCCTACTCTGGGAAGTGGGTCACGTCGAGTCCAGCCGACGCCATGTCTGTCTGATAAATCCGATGTTTCAATGGAAGGTCGAGATAGAACAACGATAATCTGAAATAAAGGATATAATTGGCATCGCCTGCTTGGCGAAGGCCAGCTCTAATAATGCCGGAAATATTTATACTTGTTGGCTCGAATTAACTTGATATAACAAGGACCGAATACCAGCCTCTGGTTTGCCATTTCGGGTGCGTTTTCTATATAAAGATAATCGCCTTTCCTTTGTCCTCAGAATCAGAATACTTTTAGTTTATACTTGACGTTTTCCATCAATCGCGGATCAAGTTCATGTTTTCAATCATGCACTCAACCAATATACTCTTAGTTTCTTTAGAACTTTAGTTTCTTAGGAACAATGTATACTTTACGTTATTCCATCAATCACGGATCAAGTTCATGCTTCATGCTAGCACGCTTCGTGCTTTGTGCAGCCGCGTGAGCACCATGATAGCGTCGTTGGGTGCTCGTTACTCAATTACGACGCGAGCCAATCACGACGCCGCTTCATGGGTGCCGTGAACCGTACCGGACAGGACAGCGCGTCTACCGGAGTTAGGAGCCAGACGCTGCCGGCCCTGCTGAGGCTCGGCCCTGCAGTGAACCGTACCGGACAGGACAGCGCGTCTACCGGAGTTAGGAGCCAGACGCTGCCGGCCCTGCAGTGAACCGGACAGGACAGGACAGCGCGTCTACCGGAGTTAGGAGCCAGACGCTGCCGGCCCTGCTGGGAACCGTACCGGACAGGACAGCGCGTCTACCGGAGTTAGGAGCCAGACGCGGCCGGCCCTGCTGAGGCTCGGCCCTGCAGTGAACCGTACCGGACAGGACAGCGCGTCTACCGGAGTTAGGAACCAGACGCTGCCGGCCCTGCTGGGAACCGTACCGGACAGGACAGCGCGTCTACCGGAGTAAGGAACCAGACGCTGCCGGCCCTGCAGTGAACCGGACAGGACAGGACAGCGCGTCTACCGGAGTTAGGAACCAGACGCTGCCGGCCCTGCTGGGAACCGTACCGGACAGGACAGCGCGTCTACCGGAGTTAGGAGCCAGACGCTGCCGGCCCTGCTGAGGCTCGGCCCTGCAGTGAACCGTACCGGACAGGACAGCGCGTCTACCGGAGTTAGGAACCAGACGCGGCCGGCCCTGCTGGGGCTCGGCCCTGCTGGGAACCGTACCGGACAGGACAGCGCGTCTACCGGAGTTAGGAACCAGACGCGGCCGGCCCTGCTGGGGCTCGGCCCTGCTGGGAACCGTACCGGACAGGACAGCGCGTCTACCGGAGTTAGGAACCAGACGCTGCCGGCCCTGCTGGGAACCGTACCGGACAGGACAGCGCGTCTACCGGAGTTAGGAGCCAGACGCTGCCGGCCCTGCTGGGAACCGTACCGGACAGGACAGCGCGTCTACCGGAGTTAGGAACCAGACGCTGCCGGCCCTGCTGAGGCTCGGCCCTGCTGGGAACCGTACCGGACAGGACAGCGCGTCTACCGGAGTTAGGAACCAGACGCTGCCGGCCCTGCTGAGGCTCGGCCCTGCTGGGAACCGTACCGGACAGGACAGCGCGTCTACCGGAGTTAGGAGCCAGACGCTGCCGGCCCTGCTGAGGCTCGGCCCTGCAGTGAACCGTACCGGACAGGACAGCGCGTCTACCGGAGTTAGGAGCCAGACGCTGCCGGCCCTGCTGAGGCTCGGCCCTGCAGTGAACCGGACAGGACAGGACAGCGCGTCTACCGGAGTTAGGAGCCAGACGCTGCCGGCCCTGCTGAGGCTCGGCCCTGCTGGGAACCGTACCGGACAGGACAGCGTGTCTACCGGAGTTAGGAGCCAGACGCGGCCGGCCCTGCTGAGGCTCGGCCCTGCTGGGAACCGTACCGGACAGGACAGCGCGTCTACCGGAGTTAGGAACCAGACGCTGCCGGCCCTGCTGAGGCTCGGCCCTGCAGTGAACCGTACCGGACAGGACAGCGCGTCTACCGGAGTTAGGAACCAGACGCGGCCGGCCCTGCTGGGGCTCGGCCCTGCAGTGAACCGTACCGGACAGGACAGCGCGTCTACCGGAGTTAGGAACCAGACGCGGCCGGCCCTGCTGGGAACCGTACCGGACAGGACAGCGCGTCTACCGGAGTTAGGAACCAGACGCTGCCGGCCCTGCTGGGGCTCGGCCCTGCAGTGAACCGGACAGGACAGGACAGCGCGTCTACCGGAGTTAGGAACCAGACGCTGCCGGCCCTGCTGAGGCTCGGCCCTGCAGTGAACCGGACAGGACAGGACAGCGCGTCTACCGGAGTTAGGAGCCAGACGCTGCCGGCCCTGCTGAGGCTCGGCCCTGCTGGGAACCGTACCGGACAGGACAGCGCGTCTACCGGAGTTAGGAACCAGACGCTGCCGGCCCTGCTGAGGCTCGGCCCTGCAGTGAACCGGACAGGACAGGACAGCGCGTCTACCGAAGTTAGGAACCAGACGCTGCCGGCCCTGCTGAGGCTCGGCCCTGCAGTGAACCGGACAGGACAGGACAGCGCGTCTACCGGAGTTAGGAGCCAGACGCTGCCGGCCCTGCTGGGGCTCGGCCCTGCAGTGAACCGGACAGGACAGGCCAGCGCGTCTACCGGAGTTAGGAGCCAGACGCGGCCGGCCCTGCTGGGGCTCGGCCCTGCAGTGAACCGGACAGGACAGGACAGCGCGTCTACCGGAGTTAGGAACCAGACGCTGCCGGCCCTGCTGGGGCTCGGCCCTGCAGTGAACCGGACAGGACAGGACAGCGCGTCTACCGGAGTTAGGAACCAGACGCTGCCGGCCCTGCTGGGGCTCGGCCCTGCAGTGAACCGGACAGGACAGGACAGCGCGTCTACCGGAGTTAGGAACCAGACGCTGCCGGCCCTGCTGGGGCTCGGCCCTGCAGTGAACCGGACAGGACAGGACAGCGCGTCTACCGGAGTTAGGAACCAGACGCTGCCGGCCCTGCTGGGGCTCGGCCCTGCAGTGAACCGGACAGGACAGGACAGCGCGTCTACCGGAGTTAGGAACCAGACGCTGCCGGCCCTGCTGGGGCTCGGCCCTGCCGTGAACCGGACAGGACAGGACAGCGCGTCTACCGGAGTTAGGAACCAGACGCTGCCGGCCCTGCTGAGGCTCGGCTGCAGCTCATTCGAGCGGCCCAGTTAGGGCGTCACGTCGGCAGGCCTCGATGACCTTGCATGATACCTCACCTGTTGACATCGTCCGGTGACCTGACCTCTGTCGGCGAGGTCAGAGGCCGGGTAAACACATAGGGGTGTGTGCCACTGTAGGGTTGGAAAACGTCGGTCTGGGGGAGGGGGAGGGGGAGGGGGACTAGGGGGAGGGGGAGGGACACTTGTCGGAAACCCAGCCGTCGGGCTGTGTCCGCAGAAGCCATCAGACGGGCATGGACTGCACGGATCCGGGTTCTGCTACATCTAATCAGGGACGTTTACGTGCAAAGCTGGCTTAGTGTCAAAGACTCGGAACCCGCTGACGATCGTTTTCTGTTGTCACATTGACAGCTGATGGTCAGAACTGGTCGAGATGACAATGGACATCTCGGAGACGGGCTCGCCTCATGGGCGGACCATCTGCTCGTTGCTTAGAGACACTGCTGCGGTACTCTATCGCCCTGACTGCGGTGCTCTATCGCCCTGACTGCGGTGCTCTATCGCCCTGACTGCGGTCCTCTATCGCCCTGACTGCGGTCCTCTATCGCCCTGACTGCGGTCCTCTATCGCCCTGACTGCGGTCCTCTATCGTCCTGACTGCGGTGCTCTATCGCCCTGACTGCGGTGCTCTATCGCCCTGACTGCGGTCCTCTATCGCCCTGACTGCGGTCCTCTATCGCCCTGACTGCGGTCCTCTATCGTCCTGACTGCGGTGCTCTATCGCCCTGACTGCGGTGCTCTATCGCCCTGACTGCGGTCCTCTATCGCCCTGACTGCGGTACTCTATCGCCCTGACTGCGGTCCTCTATCGCCCTGACTGCGGTGCTCTATCGCCCTGACTGCGGTCCTCTATCGCCCTGACTGCGGTCCTCTATCGCCCTGACTGCGGTCCTCTATCGTCCTGACTGCGGTGCTCTATCGCCCTGACTGCGGTCCTCTATCGCCCTGACTGCGGTCCTCTATCGCCCTGACTGCGGTCCTCTATCGTCCTGACTGCGGTGCTCTATCGCCCTGACTGCGGTCCTCTATCGCCCTGACTGCGGTCCTCTATCGTCCTGACTGCGGTGCTCTATCGCCCTGACTGCGGTCCTCTATCGCCCTGACTGCGGTGCTCTATCGCCCTGACTGCGGTGCTCTATCGCCCTGACTGCGGTCCTCTATCGCCCTGACTGCGGTACTCTATCGCCCTGACTGCGGTCCTCTATCGCCCTGACTGCGGTCCTCTATCGCCCTGACTGCGGTCCTCTATCGTCCTGACTGCGGTCCTCTATCGTCCTGACTGCGGTGCTCTATCGCCCTGACTGCGGTGCTCTATCGCCCTGACTGCGGTCCTCTATCGCCCTGACTGCGGTCCTCTATCGCCCTGACTGCGGTCCTCTATCGCCCTGACTGCGGTGCTCTATCGCCCTGACTGCGGTCCTCTATCGCCCTGACTGCGGTCCTCTATCGCCCTGACTGCGGTGCTCTATCGCCCTGACTGCGGTCCTCTATCGCCCTGACTGCGGTCCTCTATCGCCCTGACTGCGGTGCTCTATCGCCCTGACTGCGGTCCTCTATCGCCCTGACTGCGGTCCTCTATCGCCCTGACTGCGGTGCTCTATCGCCCTGACTGCGGTCCTCTATCGCCCTGACTGCGGTCCTCTATCGCCCTGACTGCGGTGCTCTATCGCCCTGACTGCGGTCCTCTATCGCCCTGACTGCGGTCCTCTATCGCCCTGACTGCGGTGCTCTATCGCCCTGACTGCGGTCCTCTATCGCCCTGACTGCGGTCCTCTATCGCCCTGACTGCAGCGAGCATAGTATCGAGCATGGCTGCTCTGAGTGTCCAGTTGAAATTGGTGTCAGGACGGCACCGATTGGTCGCGCTCCATCCTAGCCCAGCCGGAGGCACCGGGAGCAAATTTCCAAACTCGTCACGGTCACGTCAGCGTTTCTGAAGCGGCACACAGGGTAGTTGACACAACGGATAGTTACCAAGTGTTTTAGTGTGTCATTATTAAATATTATCTACATTCATTCTGATAGCATGGCAAGTGCAGAGTTAAGAAGTGTATGAGGTTGCTGCAGTTGACCCTACCTTGTAGGGTCAACTGCAGTAGGACTAATTTAGTCCTACTGTCAACTGGGTTTAGGGTTTAGTCCTACTGTCAACTGCAGTAGGACTAAACCCACTCTAATAGGACTAATTTTAAAATCCTGCTAATCTGGGGGTGGGTGCAGGGTGATCCTGGGGGACCCTCTAATTTTTGTGTTATATATTAATTTTGTGCTTTCAATGCCTGTGCTATTTGTGTGTCAACCTTTGGCTAACGAATATATTTGCATAATTGCTGTGTTGTGCACAATATAGTTGCACATTATGATGTCATAGTACCATGTGGCAGGCAGCAGCATTGCAAAAGCAGCAACAAAGTGCCCCAAGGGAACATTTTAATACACTATTACCTTCGTCTGTCGGTATCAAATGCTTTGTTTGAAAACAAAAATAGCCAAATGTAGAGGAAACAAAATTGTGACAAACTTGTGGCTTCAGAATCCCAACGGTGACACACAGCTAGGGTTTCCCAGCCCTGGTCTGAACTCCCCGAGCCGAGCTGTATTTGGGAACGTGAAAAGGTCACGGTGTAGACGTATTTGCAGTTATACGAGGGATTTGAGAGCTTTGGCGGTCAAGCTGTTCGTCCTGCATGGTGCTTTGCGGCAAGACGGTTTAACGTTTTCTTGTTTGTCATCTAAGCTCAGTTTAGATGTACCCTTGATGTCTGGAGCATCGAATGACGATATGCAGTTGGTGCAGTAAAAGCAACAATAATAAACATTTTAGTTTTATTGCCTGACATAGCATGCAGTTGCCAGTGACATCCTTGCTGTTGGTTTCCGTTGCACTTGCACTACTCAAAACACTATTTAAGTCAAATGCGTCAGCAGACACATCTCAGATGTACATCGTTGCCTCGTGCGATTTAACTTCGAAATATTGCCGTTGAACTTCACAAAACGAAGTCGGCAGCACTACACTCACTGACTTTACAATACATTCGGCAGCCGCCCATGGCCGTGATCGGACGTATTGGGAGAATGCCACCGGTTCCGGGCCGTACCAAGGGCGCCATGAGTGTGACGGCGCTGGAGCGCTGGGAAGTGGGAACAGTTCGGCACGGTTTCACCTGGTCCCGGGTAGCGGCCGAGCCGTGTCAATCGTGCAGTGCAGCGCTCGGCCATGGTGTCACGATGGAGAGCAGTCACGTGCTCACGCGCGTCACCTGGTCCCGGGCAGCGGCAGTGCAGCGCTCATCGTGCAGTGCAGCGCTCGACCATGGTGTCACGATGAAGAGCAGACGCGGGGAATTCTCCGAGTCACGTGCTCACGCGCGTCACGTGGTCCGTGGCTAGTTCAGTTTAGATTGGATTGATCCATAGGCGTAGGAACAGGAGGCTGGAGGGTCATGGTCCCCTCACTTTTCGGACAATTGTGTTGCTAAAATATTTGATTTTGCTTGGTGAGAAAACAAATTGATGGCAAAAGGTTCGCCAGGACGAGAAGAGCCAAATATGCAAAGAAATATCCCACAGGGGGGTCGGGTTCCTCTGAAGACGAGATCAAAGTTTCACTCCCCACTTTTCGTGACGTCCCTACATCCCTGGATTGATCCGTTGAATTCATGAGCCAATCCAATCCATTGGCTTTGGATAATGCTACACCAGAAACGTTGGCTAATCTAGCATTTATTGGCATGTTAACATGGTATGGATAGGATTGGATTACATTAGAATTGAAACATTAATGGTTTGGATTAGATGAGGATCAATATTTGGTGGATCAGAATTGGATCACAGACCTGGATCTGCGTCTGGTCGAACTGAATTAACCCATGGATTAACTGAACTGAATTAACCCATGGATTAACTGAACTGAATTAATCCATGGATTAACTGAACTGAATTAACCCATGGATTCACTGAACTGAATTAACCCATGGATTAACTGAACTGAATTAACCCATGGATTAACTGAACTAAATTAACCCATGTATTAACTGAACTGAATTAACCCATGGATTAACTGAACTGAATTAACCCATGGATTAACTGAACTGAATTAACCCGAATCCGTCATGATTGCACTGGTCTGTGGGTCCCGCCGCATGGTCGTGTCGTGTGGGTCCCGCTGCACGTGCCTGGTCCCGCCGCATGGTCCTTGGCCAAGCCCATCACATGGTCCAGGGAGCTCGCCACGAGGCCCAGGGAACTCGCTACGTGGTCCAGGGAACTCGCCACGTGGTCCAGGGAGCTCGCCACGTGGTCCAGGGAGCTCGCCACGAGGTCCAGGGAGCTCGCCACGTGGTCCAGGGAGCTCGCCACGTGGTCGGCGCGGGGCCGACCCGGCGCGCGATCAGAACCGGACGCGCCAGGCGGACTCGCGCCAAAACCGCGTCAGACACGCCACCTGACGACGGGCCGCCGGCCGACTCCCCCCGCTCCCATCCCTACCCACCAAACCATCCCGTCTGGTGCGCGGCCCAGGCCACAGTTTTATGGCAGTCGAACAGGTTCAGGTATGTTTGGCTTAGCTGAGCTGCGGAGATGTTAATTTTGGTCATAGGGACATTTTGTGCAGCCAAGGTGGCGAGCCATTTCAATTTGCGCTCGTATTTCTTCTGATGCACTCGATTACAGGGGCGCAGCCAGGATTTTGCGGCGGGGGGAGGGGAGGGGCTAACCGAAGTGAGCCCATGGCTGATGCCGCCCCCCCCCAAAAAAAAAGGTATTTTAATTTACAAAAATGTATTTTGTTTTTAAAGATTGTAATACAAAATTGTAATTTGCATCCATCCCTAATATGGTCCCATGTTAAAGTACATGTGTACTTAGATTTGTTATTAAACGCCACTGGCCTTCACTCTGTCGACCCGTCTTTGCAATATAACACCATCCCTTGCTACAACGCTAACACCATCCCTTGCTCGGACAGTAGCAGTATCGACACCCTAAGCCCGGGTCTGGCTGAGACGCAACCGTCGTAGACCCGATTTTCAGATACAAAGCTCAGTTATTCAATCCTCTGAAATTCCACATGATTTGATTTACAGTTTTGAGAGGGATATTGACCATTGGCCCACTATAATGTATTAGTTAATCATACCTACCAATCGATAGCAAATATCACATTTAGTAACTGTGGATGTCTTCCTCAAGACATTTTGCACTATAACTAATTCTAAGTGAGTGACATAGGTGTCGATTTATATACTTTGGGGGAGGTCCTAGCCGCCCCCCCCCCCAACGGTGCTCTCGGGCCCCCAATGACGTGCTCTCGCTCCCCCCAAATAATTTCCGCCCTTAGATTACTTGATATATAGGTACAGGCATAGGTGTCAATTTATATACTTTTGAAGTGGCCCTCGCCCCCCCCCCCCCCAATGTTGAGTTCGGTCCCCCAAAGGTGTTCTCGGGCCCCCAATGTTGTCTGGCCACTAGGGCGTATCCAAGGAGCCTGAAGGGCCATCCTCCCAAGTCCCAAATCGCCTGAAGTCAGTTAAAAATGGCGCATTTCCTTATTTAAATGCAAATATATGATTTTTTTACGAAGTGAAGTTTGTTTTAAATCACCTATTTATTCATGCATGAAAAAGCGAAATCCGATGATTTTTTTAAAGAATTGTGTGACTTTGGGCTTTGAACCATCCAAAGCAGCTTCTTTGCTGTTCTGGCATAACGAAAACGATTATTCATGTCGAAGTGTAAAACCTTTGCCAAATCTGGGGGCTGGGCAAAGGTTCTACCCGGGCTGGGGCAAGCCTGGGGGCATGCCGACCTGAGATGGCAGTTTACCACTTTAAGAGGCCCCTCAATCGATCTAAAAGGGCGCTTTTCCGGCCTGAGAGCTTTAAGTCGGTAAGAGAGGAAAATGCACCACAGAAATCTGGGGGGGGGGGGGCATTCAATACAAGTATGCCTCCCGCGCGTTCCCTGCACTGAACGTGAAAAACAATGATCTTAGGAGAAAACTTCATGAAAACGGAAGTTTTTTCCTCTCGAGTAATTTAATTTGAAGTTATTATGTATCCCTTTCTTTCAATGATAGACAAAACAGCGCACCTGATGCAATTCAAGTACACTTAACCCGCGTCCCGCTGGGGGTGGAAGGGGGGGGGGCAGAATCTGCCCCTCCCTACCTTTCTCAATACCTTGAAAACTATGATAGATATCAACGTGACACTTGCAGTACCTTATGCTGCATCAATTCTACGTCTATTCACCAAATTTCAATTAAATTTATGCAGGATTTTGGGAGATCAGGACGTTTTAAAGGGAATAGTTCACCTTTAACATGGGGTTTTGGACTGAGATAGCAGATTTGTAGAGCAGATCTAAAAATGGTTTGTGGTGAAAGAATTACCTCTCTACGTTAAGTAATTTCGACACAGGACTAGTGGGCCCGATTTCAATCCCGCTGTTCCGGGCCACGATCTGGGAATGAACGCTCGCCGCCGCGCGGCCGGAGGCAGGTACACTCTCTGGCACGTAGTCTCTGGTCACGATGCCTCGTTAATATCCGCTCAGCCGCCCGGGCGGCGCGGCGGCCCCTTATCAGAGACTGTACTTGGCGTCAGGCGGAGCGGGGCGGAGCCAGAACGCCAGCTGCTATCGTACGATTTCTCGTGAAATAGAAAGAGAAACTTACTTCTTTCTCCACATATATCAATCAGTTGTCCAAACCAAAGTCATATTCATAGTTTTGAGCTCAAGATGCACCTAATGGTTGAACTTCAAGACAACTTTCAAGGTGACCTATTCCCTTTAATGACGTCATGTCATGCCATTTTTGGTGGCAAAACGATAAATGTTTGAAAAATCGTCGAAAAAAAATTAGAGTTTTGAAGCAAACTGCAAATACAAATGTCGAAAGAAAGTAAATGACATTGTCTTCAAAATGGCTATCTCGGATTTACGAAATTGTGAGTCCTTTACCCCCTCCCCCAAAAAAAAATCAGAAGAAAAAATCCACAAAATACATTTTTGTGAATTTGAAAAAAGTGAATTTCTTAAGCTCGAATACCAAAATGAGTTGACCGACCCAAATCCGTGGAGAGAAAAAATGGGGGTACATTTTGTCCACAAAAAAATACCCCCCCCCCCCCCCGCCTCCTGAGAGGAGTCTGAGAGGGCCTTTGCAATACCTGATAATTCCCCAGGCTTATCCAAGAGGGCCATTGTCAGGCCCGGTAGGGCTCAGTGCCAGTTTGAGATTCTGATATTATCGGCCATTCTGAAAGCCATTGGTCGGTCGGAGGCTCGGCCAAAACTTTAGTTTTGGGCGCCGTCCGACACAAGGCCAAAACTCGTGTGGCTTTATTTTTGCGTTAAGAACTGATTTAAAACAAACTTGCTGTACATAGTCCTTACATTTTCTTTTACAATCATGAAGTGTGTTATTTTTGGCCGATTTCAGTCGTTTTGGTAAAACCGTGGCGCTGATATAGGCCCCTTGGACGGCCGTGACCTGGCACTGCCACGCGCGGAGTGCTGACCGGACGATCCGGCCCTCTTCCCGACTCCTCCTCAGCCAACCACCTGTTCGCCCGTCCCCCAATCATTTAGAAAAATCGACACCGCTAATTCTAACATCAATAATTCATATATCGGTCCTTCTGTCGCCTCTCCCGTCGCCAAACTTTGTTTACACGCCAGCTGACTGAGCCACGCCACGCCAGCTGACGACAAGTTTTTCGTCACCATAAATATAGTCCACTAAACCCTATCACGCTCTCACTATACCTCCGTTCCTGGCGGAGCGCAGGACTTATATTTGAGACCGAAGGTTGGCCGCGCAGCCACGACGGTGTTCCAATGGCGGGTCAGGCATTGGGGGACATTCAAAAAGCCACAAGAATCATACAGGCCAGAGCTTGTATTGGCCAGAATTAATAAATGCCCTGAATTTAAAAGACCCCAGGATTCATATTGGCCAGAGGTTGAAAAGGCCAATTGGACCAAAAATGTCCAGACAGGGAGAAAGCATACAGGCTAGAGCTTGTATTGGCCAGAGGTTGAAAAGTCCCAAGCTTGTATTGGCCAGAGCCTGTATTCAGGGATGTAGGAACTAGGAAGGTCACGAAAAGTGCTGGGGGGGGGGGGGGGGCAGTGAAACTGGGATCTCGTTTTGAGAGAACCCCAACCCCCTGTGGAAATTTGTTTGCGGATTTGGGCTGTTGTCGTCTTGGCGAACCTTGTGCCATCACAAACTTTTCTCACCAAGCAAAAATAAAGATTTTAGCCACAAAAATGGCCGAAAAGTGAGGGGGCAATGCCCCGCCCCTCCTGTTCCTACGCCTATGCCTGAATTGGCCAGAGGTTGAAAGGGTCAGCGCCCCAGCCGTGGTTGGCTAAGGAGGAGTCGGGAAGAGAGCCGGATCGTCCAGTCAGCACTCCGCGCGTGGCAGTGCCAGGTCACGGCCGTCTTGTTTTTTGTTGTGAATTACCATTGACAGCTCTCGTCTGCAGTACAGTGCGAGTGAACGTGAACAGTGCGAGTGAACGGGTCGGGTCGTCATCAAAATCTCATTTTATCTAGTGTAAATTGGTTTGCTTAGAGGCGGGGGGGGGGGGGGGGGGGGGGGGGGGGCTATGACTGTGCCCCCTTCCTATGTACCTTATTAAGCGTACCTATTAATAAGTACTGATACATTTTAAGTGTGATAATGGCAAACAGAAGTGTAAAACAGAAATAGAATAGTAGAATAATACAATAATGAAGCTAAATACAAATTATAAATTTAAACACGCCCCTCATCGAAGGTCCACACCTGTGATGTCGATTTTTTATAACGATTTAGAGGACCGAACAGGAATGGAGCGAAGGGGTCCACCGGCGCCATAGCTTTACCAATAAACTAAATCGGTCGAACATTAACACATTTCCTGAAGGAAGATCTAAGCAGCTTATACAAAGGAGCATTTGTTTTAAAAGCAGTTCTTAACCCGCGACCTGCCGGTGCTCGGCGCCAGCTTAGTCGTGCTAGGGGAGGAATTTAACGCCCCCACCCCGGAACTCGGCTACAATGGGGATTAGGCAAAATCCATAAATACCGTTAGATAGCTCGTCTAAATTCATGTCGAAATTATCACATCGCTCAGTCAAACACTGTGGCTGTGGCTCGACCACACACTTCTTTGGAGGTGGGCCACTTGACGTGACCTGGTGACCTCACCTGAGATGACCCTAGTCAAAATGTTTACTTAAGGTGTGCAATTCATGCCGAAACAGCTGTGCCAGAAACGGTGGTGCTGCACGCGGCCAATTCTCGAGAGAAAAAAATAGAGGGAGTCCCAACCCAACCTCCCCCTAAAACGCCCCACCCTCGGCTCGGCACGACACGACTTTGTTTGTAAAAGCACACAGTCAGACGAGTTTTGAGACAGTTCTTCAAAAAGACGTTTTTGGACGTTCTGGTTGCGCCAATGGGTCAAGGGCTCAATTGAGCCAACATATCCCTTACACAATACAACAACAAAAACATTAGTTAAGCATTTTGTGAGACGTTTCATTTTCGACTCAAAAACTATTTCATTAATAAAATAGCTGACCTGCAATTATTAGTAACTCCTCATCAAATTATCGTATTAATCAGTGCAGATCCAACCCATGCAACCCTTGCAATGGAAAATGGTATCCCTTGGAATGGAAAAGGAGGCACCAAAACTAAGAATAGTTGTTACCTGGTTGTTGCCGTTGATTGCTGATTTATGTGCAACGCATCTCACATATTACGGTTAGACGTTAATAACGGAAATATTTGTTATTCGTTTTGAACGTTTTTTTAAAAACTTTCGAATGATGCTCATACCACTTAAACGTGGCATATTGCTTTCGAAACGAAATACATGAAACTCGGGCCATCGTCCTACCAAGCATCGGGCTGATATCGGCTCAACGTCGGCATGTTTTCGAGAGATCCATTCATCATCGGTCGTGTCGGTCAAATGCTGGCACATAGCCCTAAATTTATTCGTCGGATATGCGGTGAAATCGGCTATTCAATCGAAATATGGATGTGGGGCCAAGGGCGCCTGGGGGGGGGGGGGGGCGAGGGCCATCCCAGAGGAGACAAACAGCTAAAACTTTACGAAGGAGAGAAATATTGCTTCACCGATATTCCCCCGATTTCGTCGTGTGATGTGATGAATGTGGTTTTGGGTTGTCTATGTTCCTAGAACCAACGAATTCATCAGAAGCTTGGTTTTCCACAGATTACCGTGGCTGAAACCATGGTATATCTGTAAAATGCATGATCTAAGGCCAGAAGCAAGGGAGAACCCAAAACGGCAAAAACAGTACGGCACATACTTTCCCTCGGTATGCGGTCAACCTTCAGCCAATAACTCCACGTTATTTGCTTCCATGCCCAGAGCAGAAAAGTATGTCAGCGAGAGCGGACGACATCTATATAATACAATACATGCCATCGCACCGGACAGGCTCCTCGCCCCCTCTCCTATTCCAGCCGCCTCCCCTGACAGAGGTGGGGACCTTTCAGCCTCAGCCTCAACGGATGATCAATAGTACCCTGCAGTCCGCGGCGAAACCCCAGCCAGGCCGCTCGGGTGTGGCCGGGGTACGCCCGGCTTCCCTGGTTCAATCGCGGCACGCCCGCAGCAATCGCGGGGCACGCTCGCAGCAACCGCGGTGTCACAACGGATACAAAATCCCACCGAAGCATATCAACAGACTATCAGATTACTTTTGCCTTGCAAAAATTATGTTCTTTGTTTTAGGTTTCACGAAGTGTTTATTAGCTTACATGAGTTATAAAATAGAATATACATAACGAGGGTGTATTTGATGTAGGAAATTATTTATCTTGCTTCTGTTTCAATTTCATTTAACGTGCTGCGGAATAGTTCTTAGCAAGGTGATACCTTTTAACCTATACACAAACAACAAGCTGTGTTTTTTTTACAACATTTCAGCCGCGAACAGTCGCAGCTCTTACCAAGAGTCTAGTATAGTCGGTTTTGGAGACTCGGGTGGATCTCCTGCCAAACTTCACGGACAGACACATTAATGTCCCGTCTTTCTGCCCTGCATTTGAACTATGACATGTCGTGAATCATGTTACAATATTCGGACGATGGAAAAAGTACCCTAACCAAAATGAATATTGTCTGTAAATATGGGTATAATGAATATGGTGAACAATATTACAGCATTCGGATGATGCAAAGTGTCCCAACTAGAATGGATATTTTCAGCTGTAACGTGGACGTATGAGTGGCATACGCAGTGATGGAGTTTGCTACGAACTCGCTTTGCAGAAAATTACACTATTATGCTTTAATGGTCGAGCGGCTGAAAAAAAGATTTGTCATTGGACGAGCCGAAGGCAAGTTCAATAAGAAATATGTCAGGCGCGAGCACATTAAATATTGTATCATGCAACTGTTCGCATATGGTATGATCCTTTGTTATTGGATCCTGTAGAGTCCAATAACACTTCCTGTATTTTCCCCATTGGCTTCAGCATTACGATCCATACACATATGCATTTATTGGTAAAATATGTGTAACACTATAGCTTTGTGGACGAGCGCGACAAAATTCACAGTTTGTGGCCGAGACGAAGTCGAGGCCTCGAACTGTGAATTTTGAAGCGCAAGTCCGCAAAGCGATTTAGTGTGATTGGTGATGAAGTCGATACTGACACACTACATCACCAATAGCATGCTTAGTATGTTATTAGGGCGTGTCCGGGGTTACAGTTGTTTACCCTGTTTTCTCCCTTCAAACTGACGACCCTTTACCTGGGATGACTTTCAGACACCAACACACCACCAATAACATGAAATGGCAGCGCAGGGGGGGGGGGGGGTTACTGAACCAAATGTCAAATACCAGCAGTTTTTAATTTAATCAGACTTGTTACAGGTAGGTTAGACACTTGAACTCGGAAGCAGGGGTGCTTCACATAATTGCTAAAACATGTTTAACATGCGTTGCTTTCCAAAGCGACGATCGCTCCAAATCGAGGTTTTAAAATGCTGCCATCATGCCTCCATGGTCATTGGTCATCAATCTAAAATATACTCTGGGCTTCTAAATGTGTTCCAAAATATATACCAGTTTCTACTATGCAGCGAAGTTGGCTGATAAAACCAGCGGATCCGCTGGACGGACGGCGGAGAGTCTCCCGTTCAAAGTCAATGAGTGGTCTTCCGCGGTTCTCCCAAACCGCTGTCGACTGAAATAGTAGTTTGCAGACAACTTGGTATAGTTTGTATGGTCTATACACACAACTATATTTGTGGTCTAATATGCTGCCATTCTGGTGGTGTCAAACTGATATCACTGTTGCTATGTGAGACGCGTATTTTTTTGTTAGACTGGGACAGCATTTGTATGTGTGAACCATAATTATGACCTGAAAATTCAGGAGTTGCCTTTGAATATCCCACTGTTCGATGTAAAAAGCACAAGCATGAAAAAATGCAGCATGTGACTACTCTGATGGATCATTTGTGATGACAAATAAGCCAACCTGGCAAGAAAAAGACAAATTGTGTTCTCCGACGTCGTCCAGCAGGACGGGGCATTTTACTACTCCTGGTTATTGGATCATACCATAATCCATATTTGGTCATGAATTATTGGATTATTAGTCGCGCGAACAGTTGCATTATAAAATATTTAATGGACTTGCGCCTCAAAGCTTTCTTATTGAACTCGCCTTTGGCTCGTCCAATAACAAATATGTTTGTCAGACGCTCGTCCATTAGAGTATATTATTTCATCACAACCATTCTTTGATCTGACGTTACATAACCAAATAAATATGTCGTCATCAGGCTAAGCATGTCAGGCTGTTACTGAACTTCTCTCTATTTGCTCTCATTATTTCTCATTATTGACGAACAAATGATGTGTCAGAGAGTCGCGTAATATTTAGCGAGACAACGAGAACTGCTTCTGACAGCGTCAGAGAAGCAAAGCCGTGATGATTTCCCTCTCATGCTCTCTTAGCAGCGGTGAACCGAAATGCTCGGCTCCAATACGCTGTCTCCTTCCAACGCGCCACGTATCCCCTCTCCTTCCAACGCGCCACGTATTCCCTCTCCTTCCAACGCGCCACGTATCCCCTCTCCTTCCAACGCGCCACGTATCCCCTCTCCTTCCAACGCGCCACGTATCCCCTCTCCTTCCAACGCGCCACGTATCCCTTCTCCTTCCAACGCGCCACGTATCCCCTCTCCTTCCAACGCGCCACGTATCCCCTCTCCTTCCAACGCGCCACGTATCCCCTCTCCTTCCAACGCGCCACGTATCCCCTCTCCTTCCAACGCGCCACGTATCCCCTCTCCTTCCAACGCGCCACGTATCCCCTCTCCTTCCAACGCGCCACGTATCCCCTCTCCTTCCAACGCGCCACGTATCCCTTCTCCTTCCAACGCGCCACGTATCCCCTCTCCTTCCAACGCGCCACGTATCCCCTCTCCTTCCAACGCGCCACGTATCCCCTCTCCTTCCAACGCGCCACGTATCCCCTCTCCTTCCAACGCGCCACGAATCCCCTCTCCTTCCAACGCGCCACGTATCCCCTCTCCTTCCAACGCGCCACGTATCCCCTCTCCTTCCAACGCGCCACGTATTTCCCTCTCCTTCCAACGCGCCACGTATCCCCTCTCCTTCCAACGCGCCACGTATCCCCTCTCCTTCCAACGCGCCACGTATCCCCTCTCCTTCCAACGCGCCACGTATCCCCTCTCCTTCCAACGCGCCACGTATCCCCTCTCCTTCCAACGCGCCACGTATCCCTTCTCCTTCCAACGCGCCACGTATCCCCTCTCCTTCCAACGCGCCACGTATCCCCTCTCCTTCCAACGCGCCACGTATCCCCTCTCCTTCCAACGCGCCACGTATCCCCTCTCCTTCCAACGCGCCACGAATCCCCTCTCCTTCCAACGCGCCACGTATCCCCTCTCCTTCCAACGCGCCACGTATCCCCTCTCCTTCCAACGCGCCACGTATTTCCCTCTCCTTCCAACGCGCCACGTATCCCCTCTCCTTCCAACGCGCCACGTATCCCCTCTCCTTCCAACGCGCCACGTATCCCCTCTCCTTCCAACGCGCCACGTATCCCCTCTCCTTCCAACGCGCCACGTATCCCCTCTCCTTCCAACGCGCCACGTATCCCCTCCCCTTCCAACGCGCCACGTATCCCCTCTCCTTCCAACGCGCCACGTATCCCCGCGGACCGTGGTATCCTGTGGTGACCTCGCTTTGTCACACAAAGTTCACACAAAGCGCCGGCCGCTGTGCTCCCGATGGCCAGCGGTATGACCGTGTCAGTACGTGCCTGGCATCGAGACATTGCCACTGAGATGATCAGAGACAGAGACACTGACCGCGCCACTTGTCTCCGAGTCTTGGGATGGCCGAGCTTCCACTCTGAGCTTCTGTCGTGTCAAGCTGGCACGTGTCGGCACGAGTAACGGCGCAAGCATGCACTGACTTCAGCGGCAGTCGTGCGGTACGGTTTTGTTGTTCTCGCTTGACTTTCGCCAGGATGGGTTGTCATGCCGGCCGTCCACGATGGGACGGAGGCTGAGGAGTGAACTGGGGAGGGTACTGTTGGAACAGGAACTCTAGCAGAAAATGAGACCTGAGATAACATCACGATACACTCAGGGATGACGTGGCTTGGTAGTCTAAGCGGATTTCGGGAATGTATTGCGAGCGAGAACACCGTTCTTTCGCCGAGTAAAACTATCTAAAGCCTTGTTCAACACCTTCCTTAGCACTCAAAACCCGTTTGCTAGGCTTGAAAAAGTATGGAACAGAATTCGCAGTAGCCTTGACATTCTGGCCACGTCGTAAGTATAACCATAAATAGCAGTACTATTACTTACACTGCTTGCAGCTTACCGCTACCATAAGTAGAAGTAAGCAGTGCTGTACGCACTGCTGCCCTTGCTCTAAGTATATATCCTGTCCATAGGTGCGGCGTATCGTTGAGGCGTTAATTCCCTCCATATTTAAATCGTTCTAAATTCCATTTGCTGGCTCCCAGCGCTATCCTTATGGTAACATGCAAAGCAATGACTGCGGCGGAGAAAAACGCACGGTATTCGTGCAGACAATCTCTGCAATCTCCGCTCACCTGCAAACGAACAGCTTACTGCCGGTGCGACATACTGGGAAGATCGACGGCGATGAGCCAAACAGAGCTGCTTTCCCTAACATCTCAATAACTAGAGGAGTTGAGTGTCATGAGCTGAGTGGAGTTGAGTTATTGAGATGTTCATAACCTGGAGTTGAGTGACATGATCCTCCTGTTGAGGCGACTAAGTGAGGTCAAGGAGCAGCTGCATAGCTTAACGGCTGTCCTCGGCCGACACTTCGGAAACAGGATCTGACAACTCATGCCACAGCATCACGACAGTGGTGAACGGGTTAGCAACCCAGCGTCGTGACGTCACGAGAGTCACGAATACATCACGAGAGTCACGATTACCACACTTGAAGAAGCTGGCCGTGGCTTTTTGAACTGCCGTATTGATGACTGACCAACAAGGAAACTTGCAGGAGTTCCCTGTGCTTGTGAAAAATACCTATGGCAGGGCGACTTGCTCTCAAGTTTTGTTTTGTACACTTGAACAAGTACCTAGTTCCTGAAACAGCAAACATTTTCTCCCGATCCGAACCCGTGGTGTGTGGCTATAAATCTAATGTAAAATAATAATCTACACACCCTATTTTCTGTGGCAACCAAAAACCACGCTCCCTAATTTTAATACCCATATATTTGTTTTAGAAACCCATTGGGTGGGCGCTGACCCCCACCCATTTATCACATTGTACATAACTGTGCACGGCCTGGATACTCTGCACGACATAACTGTGCACGGCCTGGATACTCTGCACGACATAACTGTGCACGGCCTGGATACTCTGCTCGACATAACTGTGCACGGCCTGGATACTCTGCACGACATAACTGTGCACGGCCTGGATACTCTGCTCGACATAACTGTGCACGGCCTGGATACTCTGCACGACATAACTGTGCACGGCCTGGATACTCTGCTCGACATAACTGTGCACGGCCTGGATACTCTGCACGACATAACTGTGCACGGCCTGGATACTCTGCTCGACATAACTGTGCACGGCCTGGATACTCTGCTCGACATAACTGTGCACGGCCTGGATACTCTGCTCGACATAACTGTGCACGGCCTGGATACTCTGCTCGACATAACTGTGCACGGCCTGGATACTCTGCACGACATAACTGTGCACGGCCTGGATACTCTGCACGATATAACTGTGCACGGCCTGGATACTCTGCTCGACATAACTGTGCACGGCCTGGATACTCTGCACGACATAACTGTGCACGGCCTGGATACTCTGCTCGACATAACTGTGCACGGCCTGGATACTCTGCTCGACATAACTGTGCACGGCCTGGATACTCTGCTCGACATAACTGTGCACGGCCTGGATACTCTGCTCGACATAACTGTGCACGGCCTGGATACTCTGCTCGACATAACTGTGCACGGCCTGGATACTCTGCTCGACATAACTGCACGGCCTGGATACTCTGCTCGACATAACTGTGCACGGCCTGGATACTCTGCTCGACATAACTGTGCACGGCCTGGATACTCTGCTCGACATAACTGTGCACGGCCTGGATACTCTGCTCGACATAACTGTGCACGGCCTGGATACTCTGCACGATATAACTGTGCACGGCCTGGATACTCTGCTCGACATAACTGTGCACGGCCTGGATACTCTGCACGACATAACTGTGCACGGCCTGGATACTCTGCTCGACATAACTGTGCACGGCCTGGATACTCTGCTCGACATAACTGTGCACGGCCTGGATACTCTGCTCGACATAACTGTGCACGGCCTGGATACTCTGCTCGACATAACTGTGCACGGCCTGGATACTCTGCTCGACATAACTGTGCACGGCCTGGATACTCTGCTCGACATAACTGTGCACGGCCTGGATACTCTGCTCGACATAACTGTGCACGGCCTGGATACTCTGCACGACATAACTGTGCACGGCCTGGATACTCTGCTCGACATAACTGTGCACGGCCTGGATACTCTGCACGACATAACTGTGCACGGCCTGGATACTCTGCTCGACATAACTGTGCACGGCCTGGATACTCTGCACGACATAACTGTGCACGGCCTGGATACTCTGCACGACATAACTGTGCACGGCCTGGATACTCTGCTCGACATAACTGTGCACGGCCTGGATACTCTGCTCGACATAACTGTGCACGGCCTGGATACTCTGCTCGACATAACTGTGCACGGCCTGGATACTCTGCTCGACATAACTGTGCACGGCCTGGATACTCTGCACGACATAACTGTGCACGGCCTGGATACTCTGCTCGACATAACTGTGCACGGCCTGGATACTCTGCACGACATAACTGTGCACGGCCTGGATACTCTGCTCGACATAACTGTGCACGGGGTGGATACTCTGCACGATATAACTGTGCACGGCCTGGATACTCTGCTCGACATAACTGTGCACGGCCTGGATACTCTGCACGATATAACTGTGCACGGGGTGGATCAGTACACCGACTGTACTGATGTCAGCAGAGTGGCAGCAGCCGAGTTCTCGCAGCCCATCTGATGGCGGCAGGTGCACACTGCACACTGCACACTGAACACTGCACACTGGACACTAACTGTGATCGGCCGGTTTTCCCCGAGATCAACAGCCCCTCCGAGCCACTCGCGGTCCAGCCGCCGGCCAGAGATTGATCAACGAGAACGGTGACGTGATCTGCCTTCATACATGGTCGTTCACGATCCATCCAGCACGATGATTCTGTTCTCATTATGATGTCTGGTTATCAGCTATTTTATTCGCGATATTCATTTTTTTCTGTGGTATTTTAATATATTTTATCTTGTTTTATCTTGAGATAAGAGTGTCTGGTCGGGTGAGTTACAGACAGGTCTAACGCTGGGGAATATTCCATTGTAGCTGAAAATGCCTTGAAGTCGGGATACCGAAATTGGATTGAGGTTAGCGACTGGAGTGTAGTGCACCCTTCAAAATGCAATTATGTTCCTTTTCAAAAAAGTGTTTGAAAATGATTTGTTCATTTAATATTTTGGTTGGTCCTACTGTGGTTTGGACTGAATGGAAATGTGCCTATAAATTGCTTTGTGAAATTTGCATATCCTATTTGTGAAAATATAGCCCACGCGGTCTGAAACTGTTGACACATAGTAACGCTGTCCTATAATCATAGCCAACTAACTCACCTGACATGCCTGTTGGAGAACTTCACAAAGCACAGGACTGACATGAAAGGACGCTGCGCGACATAAAAACGACCCCAATTCGGGCCCAACTGGAGCGTTTCCTCACAAAGTCCGCCGTCCCTCGGTTCGCTCCAGGTGCCAAGTGACGCGGCTAGTGCGCCGGGATTGCAGCGCCGGGTCGTGTTTTTGTTACCGCGGGGATGCAGCCGACTCCAAGGCCGCGTCTCCTGCGTCACGCCACAAAGGACCGTGGCCGTTAAATATGATTATCGGCCGGGGCAGGTACCGGCGGCGGTGGACGGCCGGGTGATGTGGTACCCCGGAAATTCCAAGGGTGGCACGTCTATTCTGTCTGCCCGGGAACTGTCTATTCTGTCTGTCCCAGGAACTGTCTATTCTGTCTGCCCCAGGAACTGTCTATTCTGTCTGCCCCAGGAACTGTCTATTCTGTCTGCCCCGGGAACTGTCT
Source organism: Chirona hameri (assembly GCA_036785665.1). Classification (NCBI taxonomy): domain Eukaryota; kingdom Metazoa; phylum Arthropoda; class Thecostraca; order Balanomorpha; family Balanidae; genus Chirona; species Chirona hameri. The sequence continues at coordinate 60,719 of JAXIVJ010000400.1, forward strand.
ATTCTGTCTGCCCCGGGAACTGTCTATTCTGTCTGTCCCAGGAACTGTCTATTCTGTCTGCCCCAGGAACTGTCTATTCTGTCTGCCCCAGGAACTGTCTATTCTGTCTGCCCCGGGAACTGTCTATTCTGTCTGCCCCGGGAACTGTCTATTCTGTCTGCCCCGGGAACTGTCTATTCTGTCTGTCCCGGGAACTGTCTATTCTGTCTGCCCCGGGAACTGTCTATTGTCTGCCCCAGGAACTGTCTATTCTGTCTGCCCCGGGAACTGTCTATTGTCTGCCCCGGGAACTGTCTATTCTGTCTGCCCCGGGAACTGTCTATTCTGTCTGCCCGGGGAACTGTCTATTCTGTCTGTCCCGGGAACTGTCTATTCTGTCTGCCCCGGGAACTGTCTATTCTGTCTGCCCGGGAACTGTCTATTCTGTCTGCCCCGGGAACTGTCTATTCTGTCTGCCCGGGGAACTGTCTATTCTGTCTGCCCGGGAACTGTCTATTCTGTCTGCCCCGGGAACTGTCTATTGTCTGCCCCGGGAACTGTCTATTCTGTCTGCCCCGGGAACTGTCTATTCTGTCTGCCCCGGGAACTGTCTATTCTGTCTGCCCGGGAACTGTCTATTCTGTCTGCCCCGGGAACTGTCTATTCTGTCTGCCCCGGGAACTGTCTATTCTGTCTGCCCCAGGAACTGTCTATTCTGTCTGCCCCGGGAACTGTCTATTCTGTCTGCCCCGGGAACTGTCTATTCTGTCTGCCCCGGGAACTGTCTATTCTGTCTGCCCCGGGAACTGTCTATTCTGTCTGCCCCAGGAACTGTCTATTCTGTCTGCCCCGGGAACTGTCTATTCTGTCTGCCCCAGGAACTGTCTATTGTCTGCCCGGGAACTGTCTATTCTGTCTGCCCCGGGAACTGTCTATTCTGTCTGCCCCGGGAACTGTCTATTCTGTCTGCCCGGGAACTGTCTATTCTGTCTGCCCCAGGAACTGTCTATTCTGTCTGCCCCGGGAACTGTCTATTCTGTCTGCCCCGGGAACTGTCTATTCTGTCTGCCCCGGGAACTGTCTATTCTGTCTGCCCGGGAACTGTCTATTCTGTCTGTCCCAGGAACTGTCTATTCTGTCTGCCCCAGGAACTGTCTATTCTGTCTGCCCCGGGAACTGTCTATTCTGTCTGCCCCGGGAACTGTCTATTCTGTCTGCCCCGGGAACTGTCTATTCTGTCTGTCCCAGGAACTGTCTATTCTGTCTGCCCGGGAACTGTCTATTCTGTCTGTCCCAGGAACTGTCTATTCTGTCTGCCCCAGGAACTGTCTATTCTGTCTGCCCCGGGAACTGTCTATTCTGTCTGCCCCGGGAACTGTCTATTCTGTCTGCCCGGGAACTGTCTATTCTGTCTGCCCCAGGAACTGTCTATTGTCTGCCCCAGGAACTGTCTATTCTGTCTGCCCGGGAACTGTCTATTCTGTCTGCCCGGGAACTGTCTATTCTGTCTGCCCCGGGAACTGTCTATTCTGTCTGCCCCGGGAACTGTCTATTGTCTGCCCCAGGAACTGTCTATTCTGTCTGCCCGGGAACTGTCTATTCTGTCTGCCCGGGAACTGTCTATTCTGTCTGCCCGGGAACTGTCTATTCTGTCTGCCCGGGAACTGTCTATTCTGTCTGTCCCAGGAACTGTCTATTCTGTCTGCCCCAGGAACTGTCTATTCTGTCTGCCCCGGGAACTGTCTATTCTGTCTGCCCCGGGAACTGTCTATTCTGTCTGCCCGGGAACTGTCTATTCTGTCTGCCCCAGGAACTGTCTATTGTCTGCCCCAGGAACTGTCTATTCTGTCTGCCCGGGAACTGTCTATTCTGTCTGCCCGGGAACTGTCTATTCTGTCTGCCCCGGGAACTGTCTATTCTGTCTGCCCCAGGAACTGTCTATTGCCTGCCCCGGGAACTGTCTATTCTGTCTGCCCCGGGAACTGTCTATTCTGTCTGCCCCGGGAACTGTCTATTCTGTCTGTCCCGGGAACTGTCTATTCTGTCTGCCCCGGGAACTGTCTATTCTGTCTGTCCCGGGAACTGTCTATTCTGTCTGCCCCGGGAACTGTCTATTCTGTCTGCCCGGGAACTGTCTATTCTGTCTGCCCCAGGAACTGTCTATTCTGTCTGCCCCGGGAACTGTCTATTCTGTCTGCCCCGGGAACTGTCTATTCTGTCTGCCCCAGGAACTGTCTATTCTGTCTGCCCGGGGAACTGTCTATTCTGTCTGCCCCAGGAACTGTCTATTCTGTCTGCCCGGGAACTGTCTATTCTGTCTGCCCCGGGAACTGTCTATTCTGTCTGTCCCGGGAACTGTCTATTCTGTCTGCCCCAGGAACTGTCTATTCTGTCTACCCCGGGAACTGTCTATTCTGTCTGTCCCGGGAACTGTCTATTCTGTCTGCCCCGGGAACTGTCTATTCTGTCTGCCCCGGGAACTGTCTATTCTGTCTGCCCCGGGAACTGTCTATTCTGTCTGCCCCGGGAACTGTCTATTCTGTCTGTCCCGGGAACTGTCTATTCTGTCTGTCCCAGGAACTGTCTATTCTGTCTGTCCCAGGAACTGTCTATTGTCTGCCCCGGGAACTGTCTATTCTGTCCGCCCCGGGAACTGTCTATTCTGTCTGCCCCAGGAACTGTCTATTCTGTCTGCCCCAGGAACTGTCTATTCTGTCTGCCCCGGGAACTGTCTATTCTGTCTGCCCCGGGAACTGTCTATTCTGTCTGCCCCAGGAACTGTCTATTCTGTCTGCCCGGGGAACTGTCTATTCTGTCTGCCCCAGGAACTGTCTATTCTGTCTGCCCGGGAACTGTCTATTCTGTCTGCCCCAGGAACTGTCTATTGTCTGCCCCGGGAACTGTCTATTCTGTCTGCCCCAGGAACTGTCTATTCTGTCTGCCCCAGGAACTGTCTATTCTGTCTGTCCCAGGAACTGTCTATTCTGTCTGCCCCAGGAACTGTCTATTATGTCTGCCCCGGGAACTGTCTATTGTCTGCCCCGGGAACTGTCTATTCTGTCTGTCCCAGGAACTGTCTATTCTGTCTGCCCGGGAACTGTCTATTCTGTCTGTCCCAGGAACTGTCTATTCTGTCTGTCCCGGGAACTGTCTATTCTGTCTGCCCCAGGAACTGTCTATTCTGTCTGCCCCAGGAACTGTCTATTCTGTCTGCCCCAGGAACTGTCTATTCTGTCTGCCCCAGGAACTGTCTATTCTGTCTGCCCCAGGAACTGTCTATTCTGTCTGTCCCAGGAACTGTCTATTCTGTCTGCCCCAGGAACTGTCTATTCTGTCTGCCCCAGGAACTGTCTATTGTCTGCCCCGGGAACTGTCTATTCTGTCTGCCCCAGGAACTATCTATTGTCTGCCCCAGGAACTGTCTATTCTGTCTGCCCCGGGAACTGTCTATTCTGTCTGCCCCAGGAACTGTCTATTGTCTGCCCCGGGAACTGTCTATTCTGTCTGCCCCAGGAACTGTCTATTCTGTCTGCCCCAGGAACTGTCTATTCTGTCTGCCCCAGGAACTGTCTATTCTGTCTGCCCCAGGAACTGTCTATTCTGTCTGCCCCAGGAACTGTCTATTCTGTCTGTCCCAGGAACTGTCTATTCTGTCTGCCCCAGGAACTGTCTATTGTCTGCCCCAGGAACTGTCTATTCTGTCTGCCCCGGGAACTGTCTATTCTGTCTGCCCCAGGAACTGTCTATTGTCTGCCCCGGGAACTGTCTATTCTGTCTGCCCCGGGAACTGTCTATTCTGTCTGCCCCAGGAACTGTCTATTCTGTCTGCCCCAGGAACTGTCTATTCTGTCTGCCCCGGGAACTGTCTATTGTCTGCCCCGGGAACTGTCTATTCTGTCTGCCCGGGAACTGTCTATTCTGTCTGCCCCGGGAACTGTCTATTCTGTCTGCCCGGGAACTGTCTATTATGTCTGCCCCGGGAACTGTCTATTCTGTCTGCCCCGGGAACTGTCTATTCTGTCTGCCCCAGGAACTGTCTATTCTGTCTGTCCCAGGAACTGTCTATTGTCTGCCCCGGGAACTGTCTATTCTGTCTGCCCGGGAACTGTCTATTCTGTCTGCCCCAGGAACTGTCTATTCTGTCTGCCCCGGGAACTGTCTATTGTCTGCCCCGGGAACTGTCTATTCTGTCTGCCCCGGGAACTGTCTATTGTCTGCCCCGGGAACTGTCTATTCTGTCTGCCCCGGGAACTGTCTATTCTGTCTGCCCCAGGAACTGTCTATTCTGTCTGTCCCAGGAACTGTCTATTGTCTGCCCCGGGAACTGTCTATTCTGTCTGCCCGGGAACTGTCTATTCTGTCTGCCCTGGGAACTGTCTATTCTGTCTGTCCCAGGAACTGTCTATTGTCTGCCCCGGGAACTGTCTATTCTGTCTGCCCGGGAACTGTCTATTCTGTCTGCCCCGGGAACTGTCTATTCTGTCTGCCCCAGGAACTGTCTATTCTGTCTGTCCCAGGAACTGTCTATTGTCTGCCCCGGGAATTGTCTATTCTGTCTGCCCGGGAACTGTCTATTCTGTCTGCCCTGGGAACTGTCTATTATGTCTGCCCCGGGAACTGTCTATTATGTCTGCCCCGGGAACTGTCTATTCTGTCCGCCCCGGGAACTGTCTATTCTGTCTCTCCCAGGAACTGAGGGGCCTCATAAAAACACATTCGGGGCACAGTCCTGGTGAGGCAGGAGACCTGCTGCTTCACGATTTGATTCAGGCTTATTTCTCAGAATGGAAACTAGCCCGAATCCTATGTGTGGCCGTATTATCATGTACGCTTGGAACGAGACCGTTCGCCCGTGTTGCATGCTAAGGAAGGAGAAGGAGGGCGAGTGACTCGCGTGCGGTCAAAGAGAAGGCGCATGCTATACATACACGTATATCTTCCGACAACGGAAGGCAAGGTAATTCTATTTTCCTCTCCTGTGGTATCCCGAGGCAGGATGATAGAGCATACGTCACTGGAAACGTCTCTGTATGCAGAAGCAAGATAAAAAGATCCAGACCGTGCGGCGATTTGTAGGGGGTAAAAACAATAATATGTTGCTTAGTGGCTGTATTAAAGTCTTTAAAGGAAATGACCCACCTTCATAATGTGGTTTTAAACTGAGATAGCAGTCTTGATGGCCATGTTGAGAAGCCACTTGTGTCATAGGTTTGGTTGTAAGGGCTCTCCTGCCGAATATATCTGATGTTGTATCCTGAGCATGTGCAGGTACGAATACCCTTATTAGCACATTCCCAGCGATTTGGCTATAGGTGGGTCATTTCCTTTAAAGGGAATAGTTCACCTTTAACATGGGGTTTTGGACTGAGATAGCAGATTTGTAGAGCAGATCTAAAAATGGTTTGTGGTGAAAGAATTACCTCTCTACGTTAAGTAATTTCGACACAGGACTAGTGGGCCCGATTTCAATCCCGCTGTTCCGGGCCACGATCGGGGAATGAACGCTCGCCGCCGCGCGGCCGGAGGCAGGTACACTCTCTGGCACGTAGTCTCTGGTCACGACGCCTCGTTAATACCCGCTCAGCCGCCCGGGCGGCGCGGCGGCCCCTTGTCATAGACTGTACTTGGCGTCAGGCGGAGCGGGGCGGAGCCAGAACGCCAGCTGCTATCGTACGATTTCTCGTGAAATAGAAAGAGAAACTTACTTCTTTCTCCACATATATCCATCAGTTGTCCAAACCAAAGTCATATTCATAGTTTTGAGCTCAAGATGCACCTAATGGTTGAACTTCAAGACGACTTTCAAGGTGACCTATTCCCTTTAACATCCGTCGGAGTTTCGACAAGAAACTCTACATTCAGCTTGCGAACCACCGGTAATAATGCATATTTGAACTGATATTTTGCTTGGTTCTTTGATATTATACTGACACGCAATGCAGCCCAGCCAAAATGATGCAAGCCAGGCAAACACCGAACCCCAATCAAAATGGTATGCAAACCTTGCTCTTGTATGCAAATATCATACGAGGTTTTACTGAGCGACAGTGCCGTGAAACTCCGGGGCTGTTGCACTCGTTGGTTATGCATGTGAGGCCTGACGCTGTCTGCGAATATAAGCTTAACGGATTTCTGGTTACAGCGCTAGCGCGGTATATTCTGACACTGACATTTACCTTTATATTACAAATATACTATCATTACTACCCTGTATTCGAGAAAAAGGCCGTTGGTTTAATGCTATTTTTAGCAAATGGGATTACCATTGCCAGAAAATGTCACCTGCAAATATAAGCTGAATTAATAAACCTACCTGTTTAATAAGCTTAATAAATATACAGATATATTTATTATGCTTATATTTACAGGTGTAATTTTCTGGTAATGTTTAATCTCATTTGCTAAATAATAGCATTAAACCAAAGGTCAAATTGTCAGGTCTGTAACTGAAAATACTGCTATGAATGATATACTTAGTCTGTCAAGCTAATGCATTTTCCTCGGCTTTATGCCGTTTCGAAGTATTGTCATGCCTGTTACTTTTGCTTCCTTTATTATGTCATGTTTTGGTGGCGGTAATTTACGAGTACTGAGTAGTCATGATTGGTCCAAATTTGAGAGTAAAATGTTGAATGACGGTAAACGATCCGCTGAATCATTGCTCGCTCAAGAACAATTGTATAAGCTTCTAAAGCGAATGCTCGAATTCATACGACTGGCACATATTCGCTACGTTTTCGGTTGTCGTCGCTGCAATTCGCTGATAAAGTATGATCAATGTAGATACCTATATTGGAAGTGTTTGGAATGAGCTTGGACTCGATGAACCATCGTACCCTGTCTAACAGACACGAGCGCTACAGACTCGTAATAACTCTCAGGTTTGAACCGCTAGCCGGCTGCATGATGTAAAAATATAATTATTTGCCGCACCGACTAATCGCCAAAGCGCCTTAGCATTCCTGGTGTGCCAATCATTTGGTGTTTTTGTCGTACTGTGTGGTTGCTCGACACCTTCAATGTCAGCAACTTCCTTAGATGTACCTCGATTCTGGGAAATGTCTTCTCACCAGCTAAGTATTATCTATGTATTTGTGATGACATTTGCGACGTACAGCTTGGCTCTGGCTTACTTTAAACTACAGCAGACCAACTTCTATGAAGGTGTGATGCCGTGATGGGATAGTGTCGGCCAAGAAAGCCGATGGCTGCTTTTGACAGCAGAGGGCTACAAGAAAATATGATATAACTTTATAAGAAATATGAAATAAATAAAAACTTCACATTGATAACTGGTGATTGGGTAAAGGTCGGCGTGTGCTTCGGATCGCAAATATTCAACTTATTCGACTTAGTATTCGTCTTCCGGCACCAGAAACAGCAACATCAGTGTCAACAACGGCGTAGTTCGTACTTCGTTGATGATGGGATTAGACACATTCTGGCGACATATTTGGTCACTATTTGCCTCCGTTTAGAGGATACTGAAAAGGGTTACAGGACACATTGGCGAATGCCATTTTGCCGAATGTCATTTTGGCGAATGCATATTGTCGAAGGACACTTTGTCGAAATGTCTTTTTGACGACATGTGAATATGCATAAAGCAAAATGACGAATGCCTTTTTGTCGAAATGCGTTTTTGCCGACATGTAATTTTGTCGAAATGTCTTTTTGCCGACATGTCAAAAGGTCGAAATGTGATTTTGCCGACATGTGAAAAAGTCGAAATGTCTTTTTGCCGAATGTCATTTTGCCGACATGTAAAAAGATCAAAATGTCTTTTTGCCGAAATGTCATTTTGTCGACATGCGAAAAAGCCGAAATGTCATTTTGCCGAATGTTACTTTGTCGACGTGTGAAATGGTCGAACTGTTTTTTTGCCGAAATGTAATTTTGTCGACATGTGAAAAAGTCGAAATGCCTTTTTGCCGAACGTAATTTTATCGACATGTGAAATGTTCGAAATGTATTTTTGTCGGACACCAAATGCCTTTGGCGCCATGCGCAGCAATTGTCGTCATGGGTCAATAGTATTTGTGCGCCCCAATCATCATAAGCATCAACAGCGATCTTCCAACGGCAACCAAAGCAGAGCTGGCCATTTTCATCCGTTTTGTTTGGCCCTGTCAACGCTTGGGAAGGGGGCCCTTTCAAAGCTTGGGAAGGGGCGCTGTTAACGCTCGGGAAGGGACCCTTTCCAGGCGCCCCCCACTCCCCTCCCCCTGGACGAAATTCTGGCTACGTACCTGGCGAGCATACACGCCACGCCCTTTACAACCCAGACGCACGCGGGCGCTGCATCTCATGTATATGTTGTCCCCACTCCTCTTGTCTTCCGTATAGAAGAAGCCACGGTGCGCCAAACGCCGTCGTTTAGAGTCATGAACCCACTTCATCGTACAGCCGTGGTACACCCTCACTCCTCACTACTCTCACTACGGTCTGCACTCTGCTACGGTCTGCACTCTGCGCCTTACTACTCTCACTACGGTCTGCACTCTGCGCCTCACTACTCTCACTGCGGTCTGCACTCTGCGCCTCACTACTCTCACTACGGTCTGCACTCTGCTACGGTCTGCACTCTGCGCCTTACTACTCTCACTACGGTCTGCACTCTGCGCCTCACTACTCTCACTGCGGTCTGCACTCTGCGCCTCACTACTCTCACTGCGGTCTGCACTCTGCGCCTCACTACTCTCACTACGGTCTGCACTCTGCGCCTCACTACTCTCACTACGGTCTGCACTCTGCGCCTCACTACTCTCACTACGGTCTGCACTCTGCGCCTCACTACTCTCACTACGGTCTGCACTCTGCGCCTCACTACTCTCACTGCGGTCTGCACTCTGCGCCTCACTACTCTCACTACGGTCTGCACTCTGCGCCTCACTACTCTCACTACGGTCTGCGCTCTGCGCCTCACTACTCTCACTACGGTCTACACTCTGCGCCTCACTACTCTCACTACGGTCTGCACTCTGCGCCTCACTACTCTCACTACGGTCTGCACTCTGCACTGTAAAAAAAAATTCAGCCCCCTATGGGTGGCAATCTAGCTGTGAAAAACGACCCCCTATAGGGTGTTACAATAACATCCTTGAGGATTATTTTCCGAACCTGCCTCCGTACGGGTACTTTTTTTAACCACCCAAATACACCCCTAGGTGAACCCCTATAGGGGTTTATAAAAACTCCTTTGTAGGTTCTTTTCCGAATCTGCCTCCTTATAGGTACTTGTTAAACCCCCTAAATACACCCTAGGTGTTTTAATTCCGGGTGGTAACTGTACACCCCAGGGGCTAGTTGAGGGTGCAATTCATACATTCAACACCCTGAAAGATACTTAAATATGTCCCCTAAAAAGTCCTCTAAGGGGTGTCTGTCAAAAACGACCCCCTATATGGCGCCTTTTTTTCCACATTTTCTTCGCAGAAGCCCAAAAAGCACCCAGTTAGCACGTGATAGATTCATCTACACCCGACGAATAACCCCTCCTGGGCGGTAACAAGAACATTATCATACAAAAATGTATTGAAACGCATCTTCAACGACAACTGTCAACGCTCTGTCACTTAAACATGTGCAGCTCTCACGTCTTTAGCTAGTAACGAATCTTCAACAATTGTCAACGATCTGTCTCTGCTTAAACATGTGCAGCTCTCGCGTCTTTAGCTAAAGTAACGCATCTTCAACGACAACTGTCAACGATATGTCTCTGCTTAAACATGTGCAGCTCTCGCGTCTTTAGCTAAAGTAACGCATCTTCAACGACAACTGTCAACGATATGTCTCTGCTTAAACATGTGCAGCTCTCGCGTCTTTAGCTAAAGTAACGCATCTTCAACGACAACTGTCAACGATATGTCTCTGCTTAAACATGTGCAGCTCTCGCGTCTTTAGCTAAAGTAACGCATCTTCAACGACAACTGTCAACGATATGTCTCTACTTAAACATGTGCACTCTCAGCAGCCCTTAGATCTGCGTGGAGTTCTCAGTCCTGATACCTGTGTGAAGCTCTCAACCCTCAGACCTGTGTGCAGCCCTCTGACCTCCTTCACAGTTTTGCCATGAATGACAGAATTTTGGTACTCGTTTTCGTGCCATCGTCGATACCGATGACGTACTTTTGAAAATAATACAGCACATTGTGCATCTTCTTTGAAAACTGAACATTGAACACACTGTGTGCGAGAACGAGCGCAGTTAATAAAGCAGAGGCGCAGCCTCTGCTTCTGTTTCCGCGACGTATATGAGCACTTATTGCAATATTGTCCCAATATAACGCTCTGAATAGAACATTTGGCCGGAAAACTAAAATATCGCCATTTTTAAGTTTGACCTTTCCGTAACCTGACTTGTGACCTTTTTGGAAATGTTAAGGGATGATGTGACCTGTTTCTTTAGAGCTTTCCTTCGGCAGTGCGCTGCGGTTATTGGTTAGGCAGATAACAAGGGGACAATATATGCCCGCCGCCCCCCCCCCCCCCCCCCCACTAGCGGTGTCCTGGATCCCAATTTTTGCTGGAACTTGGTATATGTGTGTTTACCACATGTAAATATTACACCATCGACATTGAGTGTGAGAGTTGTAAAGCACGAAGTACGTGCACTCTGATAGTTTAGCACCACATTAAGTGAAATATGCTCAACAAGATCCAGGACAACCTGATTTTCCAGGATCCAACAAGATGCTAGAACTTGGATCCTGGATTTGTTTTTGGATCTTGGCATATGTCAGTAAAGTTGCTTATTATTATTTGTAGACACATCGACCGCTGGGTGGATGCATTAAACTTGTTTAATGTTCTCTGTGTTTTAATGCAACTCATTTGCAGTTAGAGTCATTAATTACTGGAATTCGCTGCCGCTGCACGTGGTCTCTGATAAGACACCATAGTTCAACCCAAAAATTGATAAGCTCTGCGCACATTGTATGTACGATGTGCCATATCAAGATGGATGATGCAGTGCACCATAAAACGGAGTTCGATTTGAACGGGTCCCACAGGCCAATTGTGTCCGTTATCCCGCATCATATATGAATATGTTCCCCTAAATGCATACATGCACATACTTAACACTATAAAAACATACCAGAGTGTCTTTCCAGTTCATGGATTTCAGGTTCGGGTAGAAGTCGAATACGGCCGACGCCATCTCAGAATACTGGTCGGCGGTTGGTTCCATGCTGTAAAGTTAGTTCTTGTTAGTTATTGTAATGACAACATGGCAAAGAACGCACAACTAATGACTCAGTAATGAATCGAATATGCTGCTGATGACCTTACACAATCCTGCAAGTCTCATACGTATGCCTTATAAACTGTGGTCATGGCACAACTGCAAACTTTTTTGGACACTTGACCTGACCTGACATGAACAAAAAAAAAATATTCAAAAGGTGTGGAAAAGATCGGTGGTAAGATATGCAAAATTTGGCGGCGCTTCGTGCCACTATTTTTTCACTATCTGAAAAAACGGAAGGGTGTTCAACACCCTCCCCCCCGTGGGGCGCGGGTTAATATAGTCACCACCTCCCACTTCAAGATCTGGTACTGTAACCAGTTGAAGCCTGACGCTTTACCCATGGCTCAAGTACTTCACGACCTTCATTAAATATCCATCTAACAGGTACTGACCACTTCGTTGCTGCATTGAATGTTGAGAAGATGACGTCATGAATTTGAGACCATTCTGAGGTCTTCAGCTGTGTGGCTCCCTCGTCGAGCTGACGTCGCAGGTTGTTTGTGAGATGCCTAGGGTCGAAGTATCTGAAAAAGAAGAAAAACGCTGAAGAACGAAAGGAACTGTGATACAAGATTTGTTTGTGACACAGAAAATAACGTGGAGAGTTACAATTTTGAATGATGAAGGTAAGACGTCCATCCTAGTTCCCTACCCTGGATGGTAGTATTTGGGGTTTGCGACCACTCGACTTTGAGCAATTCGCTGTCGGGCTCTCTAACGTTAGTCCAAGCAGGAGATCGAATACACTTTTCGGTCATTAGGCAACCAGGCGGCGCATAGTTATATAGTCTAAGGTAAGCTGTAGTCAATACACATTACAGGGGCCGTCATAGAAGACGTTTCTCATCCACAGCGTCATCGCACAGTACCAACTAGCTCGTAACCCATCCCGCGAACAATAACTCCATAGCAACCCTATCTATTTTAACCCATTAACGATGTGGTAAGTCCGAAAATGGGCAGAAACACGGACAATATACGCATTGAAAACTTATGACATCTCACTAATTTTGTACGCATTTGTAAATGGTTTTCAGAATTCACCTGTTCTTCGGCAGAGAAGGGGGTCCTTTTCTGGAGGACTCATGCGTTGGTAAATCAAGGTGCTGTCCATCACCCTGGTCCGTGTGGCTGGCGGGGTTGAGAAACGCCAACTCTGGTGAGGTCCCCGCAGTCGCCGCAGTGGTCAAGCGCTCGCTGAAGAGAAGTTGAATCGTGTAAGCCAAAATCCGTAACACATCAATATGATTAGCTGATGGCAGTGCCGTGCAGTACCGAGTGACATGCCGATCAGCCCATTCCAGTAGCAGCAAGCAAACACAAAAGCTAGACAGGTATTGAACGAGTACACGTGACACACAATGCAAAATGTGCAAGCGTATCTGGTTCCAGGTCACTACAAGCAAATCATACAAGTAAATCAACAAGCAACAAGCATACAAGCAAATCAACAAGTAAGCTACAAGAACAAGTACAAATGCAGTAAAAATTCAAGTACAAATACAACCTAATTTAATCAAGCTCCAGATTATGGAAACTTTATTAATTTGCAAAGTGAATCCTGTTGTAAACAAAAACCTAGCTTCAACACCAGATCTAAGGCAACACATCCGCATACAATGTTCATGTGTTCGTGTCCATGTCCGTGTCCGTGTCCGTGTCCATGTCCATGTCCATGTCCATGTCCATGTCCATGTCCATGTCCATGTCCATGTCCATGTCCATGTCCATGTCTATGGTATGTGTCCGTCCGTGTCCATGTCCGAATCCGTGTCAGTGTCCGTGTCCGTGTCCGTGTGTGATTTGTAATCAGTGATATGTGATCATATCCGGAAGTCAACATGCCATAAATACACTAAGTAAATACAACAAGTATATAGTTAACTCAATTGAAATATGAAAGGTCAATCATGAATAAATCATGAACAAAACAAAAAACAACAACAGACGAGTGGAATCAATGAGGTGCCAGCAACATTTGAAACTGAACCACAGTCTAGGGCAGCCAATGACAAGACAGAATCAACCTGGAACCGACACATACAAATACATGAATTGTAAACTAATGACATCCCTTTCCCAATATATTCGTACGTATTTGAAAGTGGTTTTCAATGAAGGATTTGGATGTTTCACTGCAGGCTTCACTGTCTGCAGCAGATCCACATTAGATCACTCTTGGACGAAATAATTTGTGCATTTAGATTGTATTATAATTTACACCTATCCTAATGCAAATATGAGTTGAACGGAATAGGATGTGTCCCGTTCTTAAGGATGTCACGTGTGCGCGCCTAACAAGGGAAAGAACTATAAACTATATCGCTCTATGTGATGAAGGGTGCTGCAATGAAGCACTATCAGGTCACTTAAATATATAACGTACGTGTTATCGTTGAGGACAATTAGCGTGTCGGCGTGCTGCAGTACGGCCGAAGTTGAGCCCAATGAAGACGTAGATGCGCTCGCAACCTCCAGCGTACTCGGTGTCGAGCCCCGTGTAGTAGTGTGGTTCAACTCGTCACTGAAACGTAAGACATTCCCCATCAATAGCAGAAGCATGTAAGAAATGAGGAACAGGGCGTTCTGCATTGATTCTAACTTTACCGACATTGATTACCATAGATTAAGCTTCTTCCCAACCCAGTCTGTTTTGCTAAAGACGCGTCGGTAGGGCATATGATTACCCCACAAGGGATGGTTTAAATGCATTTGGCGTAAGAACGTTGGGGCCGCTATGACCCCGCACTTTATAACATTTATCTAAAATATTTTATTTTAGTAAATGACAGCTTCTGTAAGGCACAAAAGGAAGACCAAAACGAGATCAAATCTGTAAAACTGGTGCACATAGGGGAATATGGGTCCTCTCAAAACAAGATAACAGTTCCACTGTCATCTACCACGTGTCACGTTCTTGTCCTTCGGTGAAATGTGCTTATTGATTACGGTAAGCTATTGGTAATTACAACCCAGCACTGAAGGCAACAATGCGATGGTATAGTACTTACGTCTTAGGCACCGCCCGAACGCTGCACCCTTCAGAAATGTCATCTTCGTCATCCACTTCGACCCATATGGGTTTTCCATCGCTGTCTACAGTGTTGTACTCCAGTAAAAAGTCAGATGTAGCTTCAAACTTGATGCAAATGAGCTCCGATAGGTCGCTCAACTCATTGAAAGTTATCTTTTTAATGCGGCCTCGAAACTCGACAAAGATCTTCATCCTCACTGGAAAAGAGAAACCACATATGTAAGCTTCACGATGCTATTTCAGTGGCACAGCGATACAGTTGGTGCTCAGTGATATTTATCGTCAGATTTATCGACATGTCTGATTTATCAAGTTTTCTGGACGTTTGATTGACACAATTCAACCTAAGCGGTAAATTGTATAACACTGTTCATGGTTACTGAGAGGATGAGTGATCAATCAGGGTGTAACACAAAATAACACCATATTTGACAATAATCCAATAGTTGGCAGTGTTATTACAGCTGTCAAAAGTTTGAGTAATAGGCGCAAAATGAGAAGAAATGACGAAGGCAAAGCTAGGTAGAACATACCTCGAACTGATGTAGGTATAGTGGACACTTCGAGATGTTCTCTATTATTCAATGTGCCAGCGCATAACAACAAGATCCGCACCATCCTTCTTGTAAACCCTAAGTGGGTGGTAATCTGCTAGATTTGCCACAGTCACAAACTTTTTTTCACCAGTTGGGGTCAATTCGTAAGCGTTAAAATGATAATGGAACTTGTCTTTCATTAGCTCGACCAGGATCTTCACCACCTCGGTAGTTTCATTGACAAATATGTACTTGACAACAGAAAATGAGAATCTGTCACTTCCCTGCGTGATAACAACGTCTCCTGATGTGTACTGTACGCCACCGATTGATGCGGAGACTCCTGTGTCCATTCTAGTCGATATTTGATCGTGTAGCCTTGCTGGCACTTCTGAAAGGTTCACAGTCGCAGATCTAAACTCGCGCACTCTGTTCAACGACATAGTGTCTTGGGTCGTCCAGGACCAAGGACAACGCCTGTTGATGGCGCATAGCAATGGTCTTTGAGATGTTCTTTCGATTGTTTGAACGCTGGGCTATTTCCTTCAACGGTCCATGTTTTGATTCGTATCGTAATGTCCAAAGATGTCTGAGTGGCCCATGTCGGCGAATCTGGCCACCATAATGTGTCATATGGTGAAATTTCGGTTTCAACCTAAACCCCGGGAAGCATGCTTTTAAGTTCACCAGCCAGGAGGTTATAAGCTCTTCGAGATACATGATATCACCAACCATAAATCGGGTAGCAAACACGTTTTCAACAACCTGGCACAACTCGATCAGAAGCGTCCATGTGGCGTGGTCTTGTGGGACACAGTCCCCAATCAGAAGTGGCAGCATTCGAAGCAGCAACCACATCTCAGACGCAGTTTGTCTGATTTTCAGTTTTCCCTTCACTTTTGTCAGCTTCTGGGGCCGATTTCGCTCCTTGAAATCAAATGAACTGATCCGCTGGTTTATAAAATTTAATGTGAACAGCTTTGCATTCATCTGAGCAGTAATAATAAGTACGAGTGTGTAAGGCACCACACCCTCCAAAAGATCGTGAGCAACGTCAGGCACCAACCGTTCAACAGGGAAATTATCGTCGAATGCACACAGAGCCGACTCGGCATGAATCCCAAATTCTTGTTTCTTGGCTTTGGAAAATTTGGAGGCTCTGAGCTCACACATCTGACGGTGGTAGGTTTCGGCATCTCTGAGAGTGGCATCAGACTCATCGTATGCTGTTTGCTGCTGAAAAACATCGGCCATACAAAACCGACAGCACTTTCCCGAGCTAAAGCATTGTGAGAACCCACCTAGAGAATGGGAAGCAAGGTTGTCCCCAACCACGCAGCTTAAAACACCTTTAATTGTGAGCGGTACACCATCTTTGGAAATGGTCACACCAGTATCTCGCAGCTCGGATATATTAGAAGCAACTTTCGCCAAAATTTTACTCCATCCATGTGCATTAATTTGGGACGTTTTACAGACTACAGTGACAAATATTGAATTTAACTGAGATCGAAGCTGTACAGGAATGTTCAACAGGGAGAAGTAGATTCCAGCAAGCTTGTACTTGGAAACCTTGTTTCCGAGGGGGTCAACGACATTAAAATCGTCATAGTAAAGTGCCAAGCGGATCGTTGGAGATTGGTGCCGACGTAGACTGCCATCAGTAATGTCTGAAATTTGTTCCCCGCTTTCATGCTCAGATAAAACATAGTCCAAAACGTTCTTATTTGATAGAAGAACTTTAAGCTGTTTCAATATCGATACATGTTGAAATGACGTCCATCCCCCCCGAAATCGTTTTTAAGAACACTGAATCGGGAGCAGTGAAGGGCAGCTCTTCACGGACAAACTTATCCAGCTTGTAACTCGATCGAAACTCAACGAATGCTGCCAAGGTTTTTGAACATCTCGATTGCGCAACAACATTGACACCATTGTTGGGCACTTCAGCTTCAATTTTGTCTTGAATTTCTTTGATTGCCGATCTTAAAAATACCAAATGCTGATCCGCAATGTAACTGCACACCGATGCTGGTATGTTCTTAACATAATGCAGGTTGCCAATGAACTTTGCGACATCTACACGCCTGTCGCGGTTGGAGCTACAAGATGGTCCTGCATTCTCCAGGGCTTCATGGGCCCTCTCTGCATCTTGGGGTCCGTCTACTACTCCATCTTGATTTTCATCCCTCTGTTCGAGGATGGGTACTTCACATCTCTGAATATGTTGAACCACATGTCTTTTCCAGTTTCTTCCCGAAGTCAAGACCCGCTTGCAATAGGCACACGGAAACTTTGTGTATCCGTCCTCTACTGTGTGACGTTGAAGGTGCTTCGTAAATAATGTTATGCTATGATGAGAATTTGGACACCAGCTGCAGTAGTATCTCCTCACCTGTAAATGTTGGTGTGATTATTGTAAACTCTTAGGATCAGGCATCATTCGTGGAAACGATGGGGGGGGGGATTTCCACTTTGCACCCAAGCTCCAAAACGGTTCTGCCAGATGTGGCCTCTGCTTTATTGTGTACCTGGATCTGGTATCCAATGTGGATCCTAGGGCACAAAAAAAAAAAAAAATATGAACTGGATTGATTGATTGATAATTGGGGATTTTTGGCGCACCAATTGCTAGGTCATATGGCATCAACCGGATCCCAGATTCAGGCAAAGTATGGTGAAACACCGCAATACCGGACACGTCCTATCATCGGACTTGACTTGCTATCAAATGTATACACTATACAGTATACAATGCGTCAGTATCATATACATTCTGATGTGAAAAGTCCGACAATAGGACGTGTCCGGTATTGCGGTGTTTTACCCTATGATGACCATTAATTTATTATGTCTGATCAAGACAAAACCTAAATAATATATGACCATTATGTCATCAAGACAAGACCTAAATGTCAAATGATATAGGTATTTCCATTAGGTAACTGTGATTGAGACCATGGGTGGAGTTTTTCAAAATAAGTTGGTGGGGCGAAATTCAATTTGGTAATACACTTGTATTATTCAGGTAGCACGTACATACGAATAACGATTATGTGCATAAAGCAAAACCAAAAGTAGGATCTTGCAGTGCCATGTGTACAATGATAAGGCTGTTGTGATATTTCATACTTCAGTGAAAAATAAATATGGGCAGGCCACAGGGGTGTCGATTTCTGAAAATCATTGGGGGGGGGGGGGGGCTCAAGCACTAAATTTATTGATTATAATTCCATCTTACCATACAACACCATAGACCTAACGTTAAAATTTGCATTGGGGGGGGGGGGGCTTGGGCCCTCCCAAAAGTATACAAATCGACACCAGTGGCAGGCCAAGTCGGCCCCCAGTCAACGGCATTGGCAGCTCGTCGCTTCAGTGACGTAGCTGGAGCAACGAAGGTTTTTTTTATTTCCCTTCATTAGTGTTAAAGCTACGGGGATACCGATTTTCGGGGCAAAACTCAAACTCGATTGAACGATGAGTTAGTGACGATAAGTAAAAAGTGAGCATATCATACACAAGCCACATCAATTTTTCAGCGATACCCGGGTCCACTTTGCCTGTGGTTTGTATAGAAATATGTCAAATATGGTATTATGTGAAGGATGTTTGCCGTGCAAGCGTGCTGTAGGGAGGGCGATTCGGACCCCCGCTTCCCGATATTTTACATAAATGGCGGTAAAACCGCGACGTTTAGTGCCGCTTAATTAAGCAAATCAATTTGAAAATGCATTATCTACATTTGTAATGAATTATTTACTTTAGGTTATCATAGGTCAGGTCACCAGGTCGTCAACTGACCCAATCACGAAACATTTTTGAAGTCAAACCTTAGCCATAATAATTAACATAAGAGTTTGAAACTCACGGAATAATTAGATCATATCATCACCTACAACATGTATATCTCGGATTTTGCATATACGTGACCTAAGGTCAGGTCGACTGCGTGACCTCCCCATTACCTATAAGTCAATGAGAACATATTAAAACACGTATAAATCAATAGGGAATCAATAAATTTGTCGAATCTTCACCTGATCAATTACCCCGATCCTAAATGCAAGGCTCAAAGTCAATTTTGTTATCTGTGACCTCTATGAGGTCAATTAAGGTCACTCCATGGGGCGTACGGTTTTTCGTTAATAACTTTGTATCAAACAAATTTAGAGCGATGCGGTTTTCACCAGTGTTTTTCTCTGGATAACACAAATAAATTGATTTAAAATTTCACATAGGTCTGACATTTTCCTGACCTTGACCTGACCTCAGGCCAGGTCAGTTTTGGATATTACCAAATATACTAAATATATTCATCGAATATATGATTGGATGCGCCTCGATGAGACAAACACACTGGTGTAAACCGTTTTACTCTATAATGTTTCTGTAAAAAGTTATTCACATAAAACAAAAAATGCATTATATGACGTAATTTGCAGAAAATGAAACGTGTTTCTGATTTTAACACCTGTTACAATACAAATGTATCTTGTGTAGTATTGCTAAAGGTACTTACTTATATTAAGGTAAACAAATATCAGCAATTAGTTATATTATTGTCACATTTACAGTTTTAAATAATAATACGTCATTTGGCTGAAAAATAAACTGCTACTTTGGTGAATGTCTCAAACGCGCCAAAATATGCCGAAAGCTGAGTGCTGCCAACTGACTGTACCCTGTGTCTAGTTACCCTGGGCCAAGTACTGTCCCAGTATGCAAAGTTTAAACTTTGCATAGCTGATCTCCTGTATCTTTGACAGTTACATGGACAAAGACAAACGTAAGTTAAATGTAGTTGTGCATAACCTTCCGGAAGAATCGGGCGAGACTCTGGCTGAGCGGTCAGCTAAGGATCAGGCAGCCTTCCTGACAGTGGTCAAGGATGCTTTGAAGCTAAAAGTTGATACAACCAAGTCCTTCCGTGCTGGGAAACAAATCCCGGATAAGCCCAGGCTTCTAATCGTCACCATCAGCTCCCTGGATGCCAAGCTTGACCTTCTTCGTATGGCTTCACAGCTCAGGAACTCAAAATGGAGTAATGTGTACATAAATCCAGACTTGTCTAAGGAGGAAAGGTAAGAGGGTAGGAAGTTGAGGGCTGAGCTCTCGACTAGGAAGCAAGCAGGTGAAACAAATCTTGTGATCAGACGAGGCAAGGTTGTGCAGCTGGAGCGTTCCTTGAGTGCTACAGCTCCTGCACAGGTGCGCAGAGGACAGAACCCAGTGACTGGTCATCCTTCTGCTGCCCCCAGTCCAGGGCAAGGCGAGAGCACCACAGCTAAACAGGATTGACTGTCTGATGGCCAAGGAACAGAGTTAGAAAGGAGATACCACAGCATATCAGTACTTTATACTAATGTAGACCAATTTGTCAATAAGCGAGATGAGCTTTGTGCGATGGTGGCGGGGGATGAACCAGACCTCATTTTACTTACAGAAGTAATACCAAAAGCCCAAGTGTTCCCAATTGCTCCTGCCCTGCTTTCTATCCCTGGATACTCTTTGCTCAGCAATTTCAATCCATCAAAGGCTAATTTAGGGGCTAGTGGTTTTCGAGGTATTTCCATCTATACATCTGAAAGGCTGCATGTTACAGAAGTTACATTCACCGGCACCTTCCATGAACAGCTGTGGGTGACTGTCAAACTCATCAACTCAGACAAGCTGCTCATTGGCTGTGTTTACAGAAGTCCGTCTGGAGACAACTACACTAGCACCACCGATTTGGCAAACCTGTTGAGGGAGGTATGTTCCACAAACCCATCTCATCTTCTGATAGTGGGAGACTTTAACATGCCACACATTGACTGGGACATCCAATTCTCTGCTGCACCTGATGACCACTTTTCACACCTCCTCCTACACGCCTTAGGTGATTGTTTTCTGTTTCAACATGTCCGGCTTCCAACTCGATATAGAATAGGAGAGTCTCCAAACATTCTAGATCTGATTCTTTCAAACGAAGAAGGCATGATTCGCAACCTACGTTACCTTCCTGGTGTTGGATGCAGTGACCACATCACCCTGAGGTTTGATTTGACTTGTTACACCAAGAAGTTGGCATTAACGGCTACCAAGTACAACTTCTGGAAGGCTGATTTCCAAACTATGAACACTTTGCTGGATAATGTCAGATGGGAAGACATGGAAGAGCTGAGTGTTGACCATAGCTACATGTTTTTCAAGAAAACCCATCTCGAACTCACATATCAGTGCGTACCTAAGTCAAGGAATCATGCTCGAAAGAAAAACATCTACATGACAAGTGAAGCGATGAATCTGAGGAAATTGAAGAGGGAGCTGTGGCTGAATTATGTCAATTCTCAGGATGTTGTCGACTATGCTCGTTTCACTCGCTGCAGGAACAGGCTACGCGGTCTGACACGAAGGCTGCGCAGAGAGTTCGAGAAGGACATGGTAAGCAAAATCAGGAAGGACCCAAAGCAGTTTTGGAAATACTCTAACTCCAGACTGAAGACGAAGCCAAAAATTGATGACCTTCAAGACGAAAATGGCAGAATAACGAGCAAGGATGAGGATAAGGCAGAGATCTTCAACCGGTTCTTCTGCAGTGTCTTCACAAGGGAGAATCTTGCCGCAATGCCAACGCCACCATCAGTCTTCGAAGGACCTCAACTTGATGCCATCAATCTTACTCCAGAGATGGTCAAGAACAAGCTCGACAAGTTGAGGACGTCGAGCTCACCCGGCCCTGATGGCATTCACCCACTGCTTCTGAAGGAAACCGCCCGGACAGTGTGTGGACCTCTCACCAGGATCTATCGCAAGTCCCTTCAGTGCGGTAGTTTGCCCCTCGACTGGAAACGGGGAACGGTCGTCCCGATATTTAAGAAGGGAGCCAAGAACCAGCCGGGGAACTACCGTCCTGTCAGTTTGACTTCGATACCCTGTAAGATCCTGGAGTCGATAATCAGGGATTCACTCATTGAACATCTATCATCCACTGGGCAGCTCTCTCCACATCAACACGGTTTCAGACAGAGGCGATCCATTGCACGACCCAACTTCTCGAAGTCATCGAGGACTGGACGGAGGCTCTGGAGAAGGGTGAGCCAATTGATGCGCTATATCTAGATTTCCGTAAGGCCTTTGATAGTGTTCCCCACCAGCGCCTCCTCAGCAAGTTAAGAGCGTGTGGGGTCTCAGGGTGCGTCTTTGACTGGATCCAAGACTTCCTGACGGGTCTGACCAGCAACAGGTCGTTGTAAGGGGCTGCGGGTCATCGTGGTCTCCGGTGACGAGCGGCGTCCCTCAGGGGTCAGTGCTGGGCCCGACTCTGTTTATACTTTTCATAAATGACATTCCAGACTCTGTGAGCAGCGCAATTAAGATGTTCGCCGACGACACCAAGGTCTACCGGCCGGTGGCGCTCGATCAGGACCGCGCGAGACTTCAGAGTGACCTGGATGCCATCATTGCCTGGTCGGACGCCTGGCAGTTGCCATTTAACGAGAGCAAGTGCAAGGTTCTCCATGTAGGTGGGCACAATCCAGAACACAGCTACAGAATGAGAGACGTCCAGCTCGAGAAGTCATGCTCAGAAAAGGATTTGGGTATCCAAGTTGACTCGGACCTCAAGTTTAGGAGACAGGCAGCTTGCGCAGTGGCTAAAGCGTCACAGATCTTGGCACTCATTCGCAGGTCATTTGAGCTTCTTGATAGGATGACCTTGCCTCTTCTCTACAAAGCGTTAGTCAGACCGCACTTGGAGTACGGGTGCACCATCTGGGGACCCTTTAACCGAGCAGACCAAAAGTCGGTCGAACGGGTACAGAGGCGGGCTACGAGACTGGTGTCTGAGATCCGATACAACCCATACCCGGAGCGTCTCCGTCTTCTCGATCTGCCTTCCTTGTACTACAGAAGACGTAGAGGCGACATGATCAAGACGTACCAGATCTTTCACTCAGAGCTCGACCTGCGCCCGGAGACCTTCTTCACCTCAGCACGTGATGCAAGGACAAGAGGCCACTGCTGGAAACTCAGCAAAGAGCAGGCACAGTCTAGGGTCCGAAGGCACTGCTTTAGTGTGAGAGTCGTGAACGACTGGAACGCTCTCCCCGCTGACGTCGTCCTTGCCTCCTCTCTGAACCAATTCAAATCACGCCTGGATGCCCACTGGGCAGGCATCCGCTACGACATTCCCGATTAATGATATCTAGTACCTTGAGCTCGGCGAGAACGGGACCACCAGGCCTAGTGGCCTTCAAATTCCCGATTAGGTTAAGGTAAGGTAAGGTAAGATAGCACATGACCTGCATCTTCAAATTAATAAAACCTTGAATAAATTGTCTTCGTGGGACATTGAAGAACAACTCCTAGGACCTAGGCAAAAGCACGGTAGATAGAAATACTGGCAAAAGGATAAAGGATTGGTGGGTATAGCTACTGGCCACTAGGTAGGTACCTATATTAGTATAGTAATACTGGGTACCTACTACATACCACTGACAAATCCTATGGTTTTATGCCCTACTACAAAACCACAATGCAATTGTAATCTAGATTTCAGAATGCAGACACTCCATTCTGAAATTAAATGAAATGAGCTTTCCCCATATTATGAGTAATTCTCCAAATTATAAATATTGAAACTATTGTACCAAATAACACCTCTTACTGGGCTTGCATGGGCTACAAATTTTAAAAAATATGTGAGAAGTGTTTTATGTCACCTGTTGCTGTGGAAGCATACTAGAGACAGCTTCAGCTTCATTTAAAGTTGGTGTGGCAAAAATCAATGTTAGTGGGGCAGAAAACCATATTGGTGGGGCAGTCACCCCACCAAGTGTATAGGAAACTCCGCTGAGACGAAACCTTAATAATATATGGCCATTACATCTGATCAAGACGAATCCTAAATAATATTACACCAGTGACGTCATCAAACCGGCCGCACATTCTGCTTCTAGTTAACCATTTTTTAACTAACCAATACCTGGGGAAGTAAATTACTGAACGTAAACCCACAAGCAGGCCAAACTGAAAAGTGGGCATAAGAGTTGGCGCACCAGCCCTGAGCCCATGACAAAAACCTGTGCCAACCCGGACCAAGCAGGCCAAAAATTATGCACCAGTTCGCACCAGACCAGTCAGAGATCCACACTAACCCATCCAAACCAGTAAAACACACTTATTGAGATAGAAACTGAAAAGACAAACCTGATTAACTAAAAAAAAGACACTGGCTCACCGACTGGCATCAATTCACTTTAAATGCATTTTTCCCACCCTCAGAGAATGTCACATCCATGGCTTCCTGGCATAACCCACCACTCGGCAACACATGTTAAAACATTTCCAGGTTTAAATAGGCACAAGCAGTACTCACCTCCTGTGGCATCCAAGACCCTGTGCAGCACCCAACCTCGTCAAACGTCAACGTCCGACCCGCGCGCTCTGTCACCTCACTCTGGAGTCTGGATCCTTCCAAACGATAGCCGCGCGCGCGCAAGTTTCGACACGCAACACACGTGGCCTGCAATCGCGGGGACGACGGGGCCTCTCCTCCCGCGCTTTTTATTTCAACAGCCGCCGCATACCCCACAGGGAGTTAATTTAGCCACTCTTTTGTGTTCGGGTCCGATCTTCGAGTTGGCAGCGCTTCCCGCGCCGCTGGCCGCATATGAAAATCGGGGGCTATATTGTTTTATTCAGTCAAGGTGCCTTTTAAAGTACTTATAGGAAGCTAAAGGCATATAACTAGTGCTGTCATTCTAAATGGGGTGTGGGTATGCCACCTTTTTTAAAAAGGTGATAATTTTAGTAACGCATGGGGTCTAACATGGCAATCTGCCCACCCAATTACACCCGGGGAATGAATTTTTTTTACAGTGTGCGCCTCACTACTCTCACTACGGTCTGCACTCTGCGCCCGCCGTGCCCGTGGTACACCCTCACTCCTCACTACTCTCACTACGGTCTGCACTCTGCGCCTCACTACTCTCACTACGGTCTGCACTCTGCGCCTCACTACTCTCACTACGGTCTGCACTCTGCGCCTCACTACTCTCACTACGGTCTGCACTCTGCGCCTCACTACTCTCACTACGGTCTGCACTCTGCGCCTCACTACTCTCACTACGGTCTGCACTCTGCGCCTCACTACTCTCACTACGGTCTGCACTCTGCGCCTCACTACTCTCACTACGGTCTGCACTCTGCGCCTCACTACTCTCACTACGGTCTGCACTCTGCGCCTCACTACTCTCACTACGGTCTGCACTCTGCGCCTCACTACTCTCACTACGGTCTGCACTCTGCGCCTCACTACTCTCACTACGGTCTGCACTCTGCGCCTCACTACTCTCACTACGGTCTGCACTCTGCGCCTCACTACTCTCACTACGGTCTGCACTCTGCGCCTCACTACTCTCACTACGGGCTGCACTCTGCGCCTCACTACTCTCACTACGGTCTGCACTCTGCGCCTCACTACTCTCACTACGGGCTGCACTCTGCGCCTCACTACTCTCACTACGGTCTGCACTCTGCGCCTCACTACTCTCACTACGGTCTGCACTCTGCGCCTCACTACTCTCACTACGGTCTGCACTCTGCGCCTCACTACTCTCACTACGGTCTGCACTCTGCGCCTCACTACTCTCACTACGGTCTGCACTCTGCGCCTCACTACTCTCACTACGGTCTGCACTCTGCGCCTCACTACTCTCACTACGGTCTGCACTCTGCGCCTCACTACTCTCACTACGGTCTGCACTCTGCGCCTCACTACTCTCACTACGGGCTGCACTCTGCGCCTCACTACTCTCACTACGGTCTGCACTCTGCGCCTCACTACTCTCACTACGGTCTGCACTCTGCGCCTTACTACTCTCACTACGGTCTGCACTCTGCGCCTCACTACTCTCACTACGGTCTGCACTCTGCGCCTCACTACTCTCACTACGGTCTGCACTCTGCGCCTCACTACTCTCACTACGGGCTGCACTCTGCGCCTCACTACTCTCACTACGGTCTGCACTCTGCGCCTCACTACTCTCACTACGGGCTGCACTCTGCGCCTCACTACTCTCACTACGGGCTGCACTCTGCGCCTCACTACTCTCACTACGGGCTGCACTCTGCGCCTCACTACTCTCACTACGGTCTGCACTCTGCGCCTCACTACGCTCACTACGGTCTGCACTCTGCGCCTCACTACTCTCACTACGGTCTGCACTCTGCGCCTCACTACTCTCACTACGGTCTGCACTCTGCGCCTCACTACTCTCACTACGGTCTGCACTCTGCGCCTCACTACTCTCACTACGGTCTGCACTCTGCGCCTCACTACTCTCACTACGGTCTGCACTCTGCGCCTCACTACTCTCACTACGGTCTGCACTCTGCGCCTCACTACTCTCACTACGGTCTGCACTCTGCGCCTCACTACTCTCACTACGGTCTGCACTCTGCGCCTCACTACTCTCACTACGGTCTGCACTCTGCTACGGTCTGCACTCTGCGCCTCACTACTCTCACTACGGTCTGCACTCTGCTACGGTCTGCACTCTGCGCCCGCCGTGTCCCTCACTCCTCACTACTCTCACTACGGTCTGCACTCTGCGCCTCACTACTCTCACTGCGGTCTGCACTCTGCACCTCACTACTCTCACTACGGTCTGCACTCTGCGCCTCACTACTCTCACTACGGTCTGCACTCTGCGCCTCACTACTCTCACTACGGTCTGCACTCTGCTACGGTCTGCACTCTGCGCCCGCCGTGCCCCTCACTCCTCACTACTCTCACTACGGTCTGCACTCTGCGCCTCACTACTCTCACTACGGTCTGCACTCTGCGCCTCACTACTCCAACTACGGGCTGCACTCTGCGCCTCACTACTCTCACTACGGGCTGCACTCTGCGCCTCACTACTCTCACTACGGTCTGCACTCTGCGCCTCACTACTCTCACTACGGTCTGCACTCTGCGCCTCACTACTCTCACTACGGTCTGCACTCTGCTCCGGTCTGCACTCTGCGCCCGCCGTGCCCCTCACTCCTCACTACTCTCACTACGGTCTGCACTCTGCGCCTCACTACTCTCACTACGGTCTGCACTCTGCGCCTCACTACTCTCACTACGGGCTGCACTCTGCGCCTCACTACTCTCACTACGGTCTGCACTCTGCGCCTCACTACTCTCACTGCGGTCTGCACTCTGCGCCTCACTACTCTCACTACGGTCTGCACTCTGCGCCTCACTACTCTCACTACGGTCTGCACTCTGCGCCTCACTACTCTCACTACGGTCTGCACTCTGCGCCTCACTACTCTCACTACGGTCTGCACTCTGCGCCTCACTACTCTCACTACGGTCTGCACTCTGCGCCTCACTACTCTCACTACGGTCTGCACTCTGCGCCTCACTACTCTCACTACGGTCTGCACTCTGCGCCTCACTACTCTCACTACGGTCTGCACTCTGCGCCTCACTACTCTCACTACGGTCTGCACTCTGCGCCTCACTACTCTCACTACGGTCTGCACTCTGCGCCTCACTACTCTCACTACGGGCTGCACTCTGCGCCTCACTACTCTCACTACGGTCTGCACTCTGCGCCTCACTACTCTCACTGCGGTCTGCACTCTGCGCCTCACTACTCTCACTACGGTCTGCACTCTGCGCCTCACTACTCTCACTACGGTCTGCACTCTGCGCCTCACTACTCTCACTACGGGCTGCACTCTGCGCCTCACTACTCTCACTACGGTCTGCACTCTGCGCCTCACTACTCTCACTACGGTCTGCACTCTGCGCCTCACTACTCTCACTACGGGCTGCACTCTGCGCCTCACTACTCTCACTACGGTCTGCACTCTGCGCCTCACTACTCTCACTACGGTCTGCACTCTGCGCCTCACTACTCTCACTACGGTCTGCACTCTGCTCCTCACTACTCTGCGCCCGCCGTGTCGCTACTAATGGTGACAATCGTAATAATAATTTTCGTAAATCCGAATTTGTCCGAAGACCGATTCGGTTTTCGGACGGACATAAGCATATTTAGTAGAACATTTTCGGACATCCAATGCCCAAGGATGGCTTGTCGCGAAAATCACATAGTTACTTTTGTATTAAACGAATGATACACTCGATGTTTTACATTCCATATCAAACACTTTTTTCTGCTTTCGGACAAATTTCGGACAAACAATGATTTTCGGACAGTTTTGGACGGAAATCATGGTCATGGTCTTGGACATCGGTCGGACATAGGACACATATTTTCTGAAACTGGCACCATTAGTCGCTACTCGGTTCCGGCCGTCCAGGTCAGTGTTGGTGCCATGCGGGCGCGCACGCGAAGGAAAAAAATGCGCGCGCATTGATATCTGATTGGATGTTTGGTTCGTCGGTTATTCCCTGCTGAGCGGGAACCGTAGCCGGGGAGCTCATGGAGGTAGAAGGCAGGGACACAGCCAGGCGGGGGGGGGGGGGGGGGGCAATCGCCCTCCCCATTCGGATACAGAGGATTTAGATGACCAAGTATTTTTTTTTATGAAACCTGCCGAGAACTTTTGCCATCTCTAATGGAAACCCTGGTGGATGGTGCAAAACCGTAGGTGCAAAGGAAGAGCAGTGGAGCAGGGCAAAACAGCATTTTGACCTTTTCACATGTTGACAACATGATATTCCGCAAACAAACCTTTATACTTTTTCACATGTCGACAAAATGACATTTCGGCAAAAAGGCATTTCGATCTTTTTACACGTCGACAAAGTAACATTCGTCAAAATGACATTTCGGCTTTTTCACATGTCGACAAAATGACATTTCGGCAAAAAGGCATTTCGACCTTTTCACATGTCGATAAAATGTCATTCAGCAAAAAACATTTCGATTTTTTCACATTTCGACAAAATGACATTTCGACAAAATGACATGTCGTCAAAAAGACATTTCGATATTTTGACACGTCGGCAAAAAGGCATTTCGACAAAAAGGCATTCTCCATTTTGCTTTCGGCATATTCACATTTCGACAAAAAGACATGTCAAAGTGTCCTTCGACAATATGCATTCGCCAAAATGACATTCGGCCAAATGATATTCGCCAATGTGTCCGGACACCACTGAAAGGTCAGTCTAACCAACCAGTCAAAGTCACGCAATAAACCAACCTTATCGGCGCGAGACGCGCCTTCGCAACAGCCTTGGCAGCCTTATGTGCTGGTAAATAATTACCAGTGACGCCCTGGAACGCAACGACCCAACGAGAGCGTCATTCAAATCGAGGTCGTACGCCGACAGAATCTAAATTAAAGAAGGGATAATTATGCTGCGACTTGGGTGGCACTAGCAGTCCTGCCTGATACGCGCAACAGTGAGATTGTGGGCTCCAAATTGTATCCGTGTTTATTGAAAATGCATGTGAGCTTAAATGCTATGGTTCAGTTTATCAAACATTTGCTTCTTTTTGCTTACTGGTCAATGTGATTTCACGAGCAGTAACAGTAGACGAGTTATTATGCTGTAGGAGCTTACAAAGTAAATAACTTACTGGCTGCAGAGACAAGAAGTGTAATCCAATTCACAATAGCTTCCCTAGAAAAGCTGCGTTTCGCAAAGTCCACGAGCATCACCATTGCTATTCGCGGCGGCCTGACCTTTGACGCATGACGCATGACGCGAGACGCACTGCTGTCAGTGACGCATGCGTCATGTCGTGGAGATGAGAAGTGTACATTGTCCCCTTCCCTGCCGGCCACGGTCTCATAACCAGTCAGAGGCACACCGTAACCAGGCAACGGCCCAACGCGAACGTAACCAGTCAGCGATTCCACGTAACCAGGCAACGGCCCGACGTAACCAGTCGTCTTATCATGTACCTGTTCATTGTTATTCAATTGGTTCGGTCGCCCTACTTTGGCGATATAAATAAAATTATTCACTTCCAAACTCCAATAGCATGGAACTACATTTGAGTACATACGCACGCTGCAAGGAGCATTAGCTTTAATATTTCGACACTCACGGGTGCCACGTTTTAATATAAATAGCGCATCCGGCAGTCGGGATAACGACTAATTGCGTAACACGTGCAGATACTCGAGACTCTGGAATCATTGATACCCGGACTCTGGAATCATTGAACATATAATTCCCGCGCCTGCCATTGATTAGTACGGAGAACACGGAGAGGTACTCTGAGGAAGTACCTCGCACCCGTAGCGCCAGGTGCCCGCAATAGCTGATCTGGCAGACCATTTTCCATTCTGATAAAGATCTGAAGCAGCCACCTCGCAAACACATCCGGCTTATGTTGTCCATCGAGAGATCGTGATCGAGAGGCTGCTGAATGTATAGCTGTGTGTTGTTAGCTTATATTGTTGAGTTGCTTGTTCAGTTGTCAATCAGTTGTAAGACGTATGGCAATTGTAGTTTGAAAATGTGTATTTTGTATATATGTAGACATGTTAAGCCCATCTGGAACCTGGCTAAAGTTCGGCAGGCAAGTGATCTGTCGTCTGCGATCTGATTGACTGGCTGTGAACCCCCAGAAGCGCATGTCTGTCATCGCTAGGCTACTGGTGTTGTTGTCTGTGACCCTGGCGGAGCTAAGAGAGGCATCCTGTTAAGCCTGAACCGGCTCAAGGTTGCACAAGAGTTGGCTGACTCCGAAGACCCCGGGCCGAAGAAGCGACCCGGGCCACGCGACATCTCCGCTGAAAAGGCATTGCAAGTGTATTGGACGTTGGCGTGCTGTCGTGGAACTGTTTTGCTAGATAGGGAAAAGCCTACTGAAAAATGCAAATGTCCAGATGTTTAGATGTGTAGTAGTCCAACTAACATACATATACAACATTTTATCTGTGAATAATAACAATTTTAAAATTGACATGCATTATAAAATACCCTGTATGTATCCTTATTGGAACATTTACAGCCCATTCCTCTTTTCTAGTTGGTTAAGAGCGACCAATTATTTTCCTGAAAGCTGCAACATAATTGTTATTTGACACAATTACTTGCCGTAACTCAATGTGCTTTACATTGAAGCAGTTAAGTCCCAGGAATAAGAAATAAGGATGTTTATGGGCACAGTGAGGAGACTGCACAGTCTATGTTGCAGCCCATATCGTGATACACATTTGTCATCATATTTCAATATTTTGTTTCACTTGTTTCTGGTTTCAGTTACTTATGATTTTCGTATCTTGCTTTAAGTTAGTTTGATGTTCTTAAACTTTTGACTTATTTGCTTAGCGAATTCCATTGGTCGATAACTCTCCGTGAGAAGAAATTCCCCCTCTTCAATGTTCGCTGACGCGGTTTGTACACCTTGAGATAGCCCCGGTCGGTTCTGGCATTCCTTATTTGGAACGCGGGTGGTGAGTTGGTGGTGAGTTGGTGGTGAGTTGGTGGTGAGTTGGTGGTGAGTTGGTGGTGAGTTGGTGGTGAGTTGGTGGTGAGTTGGTGGTGACTTGGTGGTGAGTTGGTATGGTGAGTTGGTGGTGAGTTGGTGGTGAGTTGGTGGTGAGTTGGTGGTGAGTTGGTGGTGAGTTGGTGGTGAGTTGGTGATGAATTAAATCCACTGCGTGCAGCTGGTGGAACATTGTGTTGGCCTCGATCATGTCCCCTCGCTCTCTTGTTTCTTCAAGTATGTATGTATGTATGAGGGTATTCGTAAAAATCTCCACATCGTGGCTCTTCCGATTTCAGAGTCAATACAGTAAACACAATTATAAAAGCACAAATCAATAAACACGTTTAAAATAACTACACTCCATCACCCTTTAGCCATCTCAGTACACCCGCGTGAAAAAGACCGGGCGACTCGACTATCCTAAGCTGAGCAGGTAGAAGGTTCCAGGCGGTGGTGGCTCGGCATAGAAATGACCGGCGAGCGAGCTCCGTGCGCACGCGTGGAGTTTGCAGCATCATGCTCTCTGATCCCCGCGTGGTCCGGTCGGACACGTTTGCACGAGGCAACACAAGTGCGCGCAGATGGTCAGGCGATTTCGGCGACCTCAGTATCTGGTAGAGTACCACCAAGTCACGTTCAGTCAGCAGCTTTTCTACTTTAAACCACCCAAGTGACTTTAGAGAGGGCGAAATGTGTTGTGACCTTTTCAGGCCTGTGATGATTCTGGCACCAAAATTTAAAGCCTTCTGTATCCTATACTTTTGAGTTTTTGAGCAGCTTCCCCACACAGTCAGGCAGTATATGATGTGGGGATGAACAAGCCCTTCGATTATGGTCTGTTTTGTCTCGGGTGGTAATTGATGGCTCAGCTTCGCCAATCCCACCAGTATACTGTAGCAACGCCTGACGATGGCAGATACTTGGAGTTCCCAATTTAAACCAGAGTCTAATATTACCCCGAGGACTTTAACAGAAGAAGAAGGTCTGATGTTTTGCGATCCAAAACGTATTTAAAAACTTTCGTCAATGGAAAGTCGCTTAGATTTCACAACCAAAAGATCTGTTTTAGTGGGATTAATTTTGAGACGATTTTGCGTAAACCAGTTTAGGACAGTGTCCAGCGTGGGCTCCACTCTGACACGGAGGTCACCAACGTTAGCCGGAGTATCCGCATCAATAAATTGCGCGTCGTCTGCATACATAATGAGCTGGCCATGGTGAATAAAAGAAGTCAAGTCATTAGTAAACAATAAAAACATAATCGGCCCTAAAGTACTCCCCTGTACCACCCCGTGCGTCACTGGGAGCGGCATCGAACACCCTGCTACACGCTGCGCACGACCCTCGAGCCACCCCCGGAACCAATGGTCATCAACACCATACCATCCGAGCTTCTCCAGGAGCCGGCAATGCTGCACGCTGTCAAACGCCTTGGACGTGTCAGTCGTCGTCAACGTCGAGACGAGGCCACGGTCCATGTTGCTAATAAGCATGTTGACAGCACACAACATCGCCGACTCCGTGGAGTGGCCCGGACGGAAGCCATGCTGTTCGGCGCACATGATGTGATGCTCGGTTAAATATGTCGACAACTGGTTTCCGACCACTCGCTCGCAAAGCTTACCTACAATTGACAATATCGAAATAGGTCGAAAGTTGTTTGGCTCGCAACGGTCGCCACCTTTGAACAGAGGAGTGACAATAGCAGTTTTCCATGCTGCCGGTACATCGCCAGATACAAGTGAGCTGTTTACGATGTACAAGAGGTGTGGCGCAATTACAGGAAACAGGATTCAAGTGAGGATTCAAGTGATGTGAGCTTCAGCTGCCCCAGTCTTTCTTCATTTTCTAGTCCAGTAATTTCCACTACTCCTTTGTCTCCGTTTCTCCTTTGTTTTTGTACTCCGTTGATGGTTATTTTGGTTAACAGCAAACTGAAAACCTTTAAACGATCGGAGTTCGCACTCGCCAGAGTGAGCAAATACACAAATACATGGTTCTACAATCTGAAATTTATATTTCGAGCCGAGAAGTCGTGTAGATATTCCTTTGGGATTGACCTACCAAAAATAACATCCTTTCTTGGCATCACC
Source organism: Chirona hameri (assembly GCA_036785665.1). Classification (NCBI taxonomy): domain Eukaryota; kingdom Metazoa; phylum Arthropoda; class Thecostraca; order Balanomorpha; family Balanidae; genus Chirona; species Chirona hameri. The sequence continues at coordinate 94,015 of JAXIVJ010000400.1, forward strand.
TTATTTAGGATACTGCGTCTTTTGCCAGAATAGTCTGAGATCTCGAGGGGGCTGACTGTCACTCTCTGGGGCTGTATTTCGATCAGTCCGCATATGACGACAATAGACAGCTCCGGGAATAGCCCAGTGCCGCAGCTGCTTCTCCATCAGGCAATTGTCTGGGCCATTCGCCGTGTCCCTGGCAGGCTCAAGATACACTTGTGAGCAGACGTATTTCGCTTTGACCTTGACTTATTATAACGTGAAGATATGAGGGTTATCTACAAGAGCTGACAATATCACTACACTGCGTTTGATTCCTGAGGTTTTCTGCTACTGAATTCGCCAGACGTTCGTAAAATCTTTCCGTAGGCGCCGTATGCCAAATGTCAATAGCAATCCGCTTATGACCGTGCATTATTATACAGAACATGACGTAGAGACAAGAGCGACACGAATCCAGGTGCCAAAGAGGATAAACCCTCCCAACTGCGACCTGTTGCTGCAAATGCCATCCAGAAGGGCAATATGGCTTTTTAAGACTTGCCGAGAAAAGCTTCGCGGAAGGATTTTGTAACATTGAGTCAAAGAAAAGCAGGATATTGCTAGAACAAAATAGTAAGTAACTAGTAACAAAATAGTACAAAATAGTAAGTAAATAGTAAGCATGTTAATAGTTTGATGTTAGTTTGTGACAGACATTCAATCAAATATCGACTGTCTTCAGTCTTTGCGCGCAATAAATTGTCGATGATAACACACACACACACACACACACACACACACACACACACACACACACACACACACACACACACACACACACACACACACACACACACACACACACACACACACACACACACACACACACACACACACACACACACACACACACACACACACACACACACACACACACACACACACACACACACACACACACACACACACACACACACACACACACACACACACACACACACACACACACACACACACACACACACACACACACACACACACACACACACACACACACACACACACACACACACACACACACACACACACACACACACACACACACACACACACACACACACACACACACACACACACACACACACACACACACACACACACACACACACACACACACACACACACACACACACACACACACACACACACACACACACACACACACACACACACACACACACACACACACACACACACACACACACACACACACACACACACACACACACACACACACACACACACACACACACACACACACACACACACACACACACACACACACACACACGCACGCACGCACGCACGCACGCACGCACGCGCGCACGCGCGCGCGCACGCACACACGCGCGCGCGCGCACGCACACACGCACGCACGCACGCACGCACACACGCCCACGCGCGCGCGCGCGCACACGCACACGCACACGCACACGCACACGCACACGCACACGCACACGCACACGCACACGCACACGCACACGCACACGCACACGCACACGCACACGCACACGCACACGCACACGCACACGCACACGCACACGCACACGCACACGCACACGCACACGCACACGCACACGCACACGCACACGCACACGCACACACACACGCACACGCACACGCACACGCACACGCGCGCGTACTACGAAAACCAGTCTGCCTGCTGCAATAATGTTCATATCAAACCATATCACATCCGTATATTTCACTGCATTTGATGTACCGATCTGTCAAATATGTCATGAGGCAAGCCACTCATTTGATGCACCGATCTGTCAAATATGTCATGAGGCAAGCCACTCATTTGATGTACCGATCTGTCAAATATGTCATGAGGCAAGCAAGCCACAGCGCTTCCATGTGGGATCAACCATCCCAGATTCTGACTACGAGTTTTGACATGGAGATGATGAATAATTATTAAGATGACGGTCAGGCTCGACGTCGCGATGTCGCGTCTCAATGCATATTGATGATTCTGTCTAAAGCGGATTTAGTACCGGGAGTACGCACATGTACTCCCAGTACTTACTCGCAACCGGAGTCCGCGCCCGGGGCCTTGTTCTCAGCACGGAGTCCTATCCTCGAACATGGACTCTCTTCTCTCTGTAGACTCTTTTGTGGATTAGAACCAAAGACCCGCACGTCTGTGTCTGTGTCGAGAACTCCAGCTCCTTACTCGGGAGCCCTGCCACCGTGCCTTGGGTTCCATCTCCATACCCGCAATCCTGTCACCATGGCCTAGAGTCCCACGCACGAACTCGGACTCCTGTCACTTGACCTGGACTGCCGACCGACTGACTGCGGTCAGCTCTGTCCGGAAACACGACTCCATTGCTATGCGAACTCTCGATCGGCTGCATTCCTGCCAGTCATGTCCATGGATCGGGCGCAGGCGGCAGGGCGCACCTCCTGCCAGCGAAGCGACCCTCGTAGTAGCAATGCCCATCTGATGCATTCCAAGTCGAGCGTCGTCGATCTGGCGGTGACAGTATTGTAAAGCATGGTTGAGATTGTAGCCAGGCGCTGCCAAATTTGTTGCCATGAATTGTATGCATATATGCAATGGAGTGCGCCACGACGGCCATCCCTCTCCTGCATAATGGCCCCATGTAGGTGTGGCAGGACTGGTGGGAAGAATCGTGCGCTTTCTAACCGTTCATCACCAACTCTCTCCTCGTAGTGGACATGGTAACCGTCTTGATTTGCCCAGGTTTGAAGTGAACTGGTGCGAATTTGTTGTCATGCTACCTATGATTTTATCGATTATGGAGAAACATGACCAATATTGAGAGGGCAAATAGGTTGCAATGCAACTGCGATGACATTTTACCATTCGGGATGGCAATGCTAGCTGGCTTTCGGTTCCGGATTCCTTGTGGCATGTGCGTTGCAGACGGCACTGAGATTTAATTCATTGTGCAGCTGACTTGTTTGCCGTAGAATGTGACCAAACTACTGCTACTTTAATATATTGCACCCATTGTGCAAGGCTCAAGCTCTCGATTGCAAAAAATCATGCTCGGAATGTGGCTCATAAATACCTGGATGAGGACGCTGACTAAAAAAAATGCATTGGCGCACGTGAAGCAAGCGATTAACGCAACAAAAAACGATTTATTAAACAACCAAATTCATCGGGTTGTCTGAGTACAAAGACTTATGTGAATAATTGCCAATTAATCATTGCCAGAAGGCCATCAGAAAATAATATTGGGAGTTACTGCTTTTCGCCGCATTTTATAGTACTTACGTTGGATAAGCACGAATGGAAGAATGCAAACTTTGCAGTGATTACTTGCAGTGATTACTGACGGCACCTCTGAGCATATCTGTTGAGTTCTCTCTGTTCTAAACCGTTCCGCTGATGGCCGGGTTCTGCTGGTTCACCAGAGCCCGCTCAGGTGTCCGGTGGAGGGTAGCCAAGTGACATGGCGCACCTGTGCCATCAACGGATGAGCGAGTGGGCAGACACACTGACCTTGGTCAGCCGTGTACGACACAACCTCGCCATATACCATTAGCCATAGGCAGGTGCAGCATGGTGATGGATTGGGATACGCAACAACCCCAGCGGAAGTTAATTATTTGTTTGCAGATAGTTGTGTAACCCGCGCGCCGCTGGGGGGGGGGGGGGGGGCAGAATATGCCCCTTCCCAGATTTGCTCAATACAATGCAAACTATGATAGATATCGACGTGACACTTTCACCACTTTATGCTACTTCAATTTTATGTCTGCTCACAACATTTCAATAAAATTAGTGGAGTACTTTGGGAGATAATGACGTTTTAATGACGTCATGTCATGCCATTTTTGGTGGCAGTACGATAAATGTTTGAAAAATAGTAGAAAATCGAATTTGAAACAAGTTCCAAATAAAAAACATAAAACGAAAGGAAAGTAAATTCTCTTCAAAGTGGCTATCTCTGACTTTCGAAATTTTGATTTTTTGACCCCCCCCCCCAAAAAAAAAGACAAGGCATGTTTTGGAAAATTTCCACAAAATCAAAATTGTCAAAGATATAAAAAACCGGGACAAATATTGGAGAATCAAGTATGGACGATACCCAAACAAAATTTCAAAGCAGTATCTTTATTTTTGACTGACTTATGTCTCCCTAAGTATGAGTTAGGGAGACATGGACTACCCATGACGCTATTTTTTTATAATATCGTTTTGTTTTGCTTGTATTCACCAGATACAGACAAATAAATGATGTCACTACTCTATTTCTGAGACAAAACTGGTCTAGAAACATGCATAAACATTTTTTTTAAGATTAGTCAATTTCAAATTTTGACCTTATGTGGCCTGACCTTGACCTGAACTTCACCTAAGGGCCATTATATGGGTTCAGGTTGTGCAAATGGCTATTGCTATGGAATTGTACGTGTTAAATAGTCCATAAAACATGTTTCGCATGACTTTCGTAGACCTCTTGTCAATAGTGACCTTTTGTGACCTGACCTTAACCTTGACCTTTTGCTTACAATCTCACTTTCGCTTATGCGGGAGATGTATGACACAGGTAGGTATTGTCTGGTGGTAGTCTCACTTTCGCTTATGCAGTTCCTTTGAGAGCACGTTATGCGATAATAGTGGCAATCTAAGGCTTTGAATGGAAAGTGTGGCCCAACAACTCAAATACCTCAATTTTGACCTTTGACCTAACCGTGACCTGACATCTGACGTTATTTTGACAATTTCGCGTATGCTGTAGATGCGTCACATTGAAAGCTTTTTATTGCCGCTTTGCGCGTCTCGCTGCGATTATCGGTTCGGAAGATAACGAGTGAGGGGGGAGAATCTGCCCCTGCCCGCCCCCCCCCCCCCCAACAAATTCGATTCGATGTGTTCGGCTGAACACCCCAGCGGGGCGCTGTCGCCAGGTGCAGTGTGCTGTCGCCAGGTGTAGTAGCCTGTCTCCGGGTGCAGTAGCCTGTCGCTGGGCGCAATTTACGGTCCGTTTTCGGCTCCAGTTCCGCTTAGAGAGAGTCGCCCGCGCTCCGTCGCTGGGATTAAAGTCCCGAGGTGGGGTCTGATGGGGAGAGGAATCAGACCGGAACGGCTGGTACAGCAGTCTGTAAATATCAGGAACGATCTGGGAACAAGTTGTCGTGAGGTGAGAGTTGTGTTTTAGTTGGCTTTGCGAATGTATCTCGAGAAACATCTTACAACTCTGGCGAAAACTGATTCAGCACTCAGCTGCTTACACTTCATTCACGACATAACATTTATTTTGAAACTCCAAAGAGCAACGAGGCATGGCAATAGCCCCATCATTAGCACGCACATTTGTATTTCCAATTGCTTGTCGTTATTTGTAGTTTCACTAGTTGCTAATATGAATTGTGCATACTACATATAGTTTCATTGATTAATGAAAAAGATTCTCTTTTTTCTGACACTGCTGCACAATTAATTGAAATCGTGCATACATACAGTTCGCTGAGTACATAGACTACCACCAGACAATAGGTCTACCTGTGCCGCCTCAGTCCCTCGCACACCAATATTGACTGCAATCGGCACTGCGCGTCGCTTCGGTGCCCCGTCCCGTCCACCAATGAGCGAGGCGCAGCGGGGTCGGTACCCTCCCCTCCGCGGCGCCCTGAATGGATCGTGTCGACGACAAGTTGGTGTCGGCGGCGGCTCAACTGGCGCTGAAGTCGCCCCAATATCCGGCCCACCTGATCCGCAGCGCGGCGCGAGGCGCCAGGCCGTCCGACGCATGCTGCGCATTGCGCGACGCAGACCGGTCGTGGTGTTGCAGCTGTGTTAGTTTGATGTTATGCGTTACAATAGGACTCGCAGCGTCACTCAGCAAATCATATGCACCGCTGTACAGTATGACTTAAGGCGCCATTGGTGCAGGTGTAGTGCGGTGCAGTATGACTTCAGGCGTTCCTGGAATATATGATGTACTGCGGTGCAGTATAACTTCAGGCGCCACCACTGGTGCAGGTGTAGTGCGGTGCAGTATGACTTTAGGCGTTCCTGGAATATATGATGTACTGCGGTGCAGTATGACTTCAGGGGTCCATGGAATATATGATATACTGCGGTGCAGTATGACTTCAGGCGTCCATGGAACGGGTGGTGTAATGCGGTGTAGTATGACTTCAGGCGTTCCTGGAATATATGATGTACTGCGGTGCAGTATAACTTCAGGCGTTCCTGGAATATATGATGTACTGCGGTGCAGTATGACTTCAGGCGTCCATGAAATATATGATGTACTGCGGTGCAGTATGACTTCAGAGGTTCCTGGAATATATGATGTACTACGGTGCAGTATGACTTCAGAGGTTCCTGGAATATATGATGTACTGCGGTGCAGTATAACTTCAGGCGTTCCTGGAATATATGATGTACTGCGGTGCAGTATGACTTCAGGCGTCCATGGAATATATGATTTACTGCGGTGCAGTATGACCTCAGGCGTTCCTGAAATATATGATGTACTGCGGTGAAGTATGACTTCAGGCGCCACCACTGGTGCAGGTGTAGTGCGGTGCAGTATGACTTCAGGCGTTCCTGGAATATATTGTGTACTGCGGTGCAGTATGACTTCAGGCGCCACCACTGGTGTGGTGCAGTATGACTTCAGGCGCCACCACTGGTACAGGTGTAGTGCGGTACCGTATAACTTCAGGCGTTCCTGGAATATATGATGTACTGCGGTGCAGTATGATTTCAGGCGCCACTGGTGCGGGTGTAGTGCGGTGCAGTATGACTTCAGGTGTCCATGTAATATATGATGTACTGCGATGCAGTATGATTTCAGGCGCCACTGGTGCGGGTGTAGTGCGGTGCAGTATGACTTCAGGCGTTCCTGGAATATATGATATACTGCGGTGCAGTATGACTTTAGGCGTCCATGGAACGGGTGGCGTACTGCGGTGCAGTATGACTTCATCTCTAACCAAGTTTCCGTAAGAATCAGCATAAAATCTTTAAAAAAGATCAGCATAGATATCAACACGAAGATATATTTAAAGATCAGCATAACTAATGAATATTGCCTAATTGTTGAAACAATAAGTTGATGATCAGGCTTGGTTGTCGAGTTCGTTAACCCTTGTCAGATGATTGCCTAGGTGCAATGTACACTGAGCAACAGAAGTTATCGTCACATCATGGCGGTTGATGCCCGTGCCCGTGTAGTTTCAGACTGCCGACTCCAACTCGGGGAGAATTCGCCCTTAGACCAGGGGCCAATTTCACAAAGAAGTTAGTAATTACACATGTTTGCGATTACAAACGCAGGCAAATATTGCAATCCTCACAATAAGACATTTCACAAACATTCACCACCTCTGAATTACCAATTGTAAAGAAAATTGTAAACACAAATGTTAGTATAGCTGAAACCTTGAAATCAAGAACGTTTGTATTAACCTTGGTGCTAATGACAAATAATGTGATTGTTAACAAATGTTTTACAAATATTTACATTGTGGTTTATTTTTGTTATTCAAAATTAAATTAGTTATAGGGAGAATTGTCTTTTAATTAACATTTCATCGGAATGCAAACTCTGATCGTAAAAATACATCTTGGTAAGCAATTAGAGTAAACAGAATTTGGCCATTCACCGCGAGGCAGAGCATAACAACAGAACTACTCTCAAAAGAGAGATCGTTGAATTTCTCGACCATTTTTCCCCTAACCTAGCCTATTTCCTACGTGGTAAAGGGTGAAGGTTCATTGCACATTGCACAAGACATCGTTGACCGCTACAATTATATCGCCATGCGGTTTCTCCGCACGGAGGCGCCCCTCACATCATAGCGCAATCGGTAAGGTGCACTGTGACTGGACTTCAAAGCTGGAGATCCCTGTTCGAATCTCGCGGGGAAATAACGCATTTTTTCAGCTATACCTATGTATAATTAAACCTTTACCCTTACAACCCCGGCAACGTAACAACCTCACCAAGAAAATAACCTGAACAGTCAAACATCGTCAACTATCAATGCAGTTTCTGAAATTCAGAACCCCTGACCCACTGGAATTACAAGTTTGTAATTTCAAACATTTCCTCACTTCCGTCAACTTGTGAGAAATAGAACATGTGCAATTGCAAACATTTTTACAAACAATATCTTTGTAAACCAGTTAGTAAATAGTAAATTGAGATTTACTGCCCTGGAGTTTTGTGAAATCCAAACTACAAACATGTGTACAAATTATTTGTAATAACAAAGCAATTCTTTGTAAATACAAACTTTTTTGCTTTGTGAAATTGGCCTCTGGTCCGGAAAACGAGATTTCGTCATCTTCTCCTCGTGCATCGATCGAGGCCACATTTTCTGATGCTTATCAGAAATGGTGTCGCCATGTTTAGGGACAATGTCCCTAATGTCCCCAGTGGTGGGACGCCCATGCTTATCAGCGCGAGTTTTTCATCCGCTTAACGACCCAGCCTATAACACTGCCGATAATAGGCGAAAACACGGGCACTCTTATATTACGAACATGTGCCCAAGGCTAGAGCTACCATGGACCCTTCAACTGTTACATATAGCCTGGCGTCTGACCTTCGGGCGGGCGATCAGATCTCGAACCCAAATAGTACGCCTCTCATGGAGATCGCAGATTGACGACCGATTGACGCATAATGAGCTGCAACCGGCCATGAACTGCGTACGGGCATCGTAAAATCGCCAGTCGTGAGCGTACCTACACCCGCTGCACAATCGGCCGTGTTGAAGTCGCGTCTCGTATTCAGAGTCCATTCATGAGATACGACAATGACATGGTGTCCTTTCGTGTCCTGTCAAGGACATCAGGACAGGAGCCCGCTGGGCACGTGTATGACAATGGAGTCCTTAGTGTGTATCGTAAGAGGTTTGAGCAGCGAAACTACTCAGAGTTGAATGCTTGCCTTATGGGATGTGCTTGGCTTATGGGATGGGTGGAATAGAATTGTCGTTTGCCTACGAACGTCTTAGACACATGTCCTCGCAGTAAATACAGGGAAGTGAAGCTCTTGCAAACATATTGATTGGGTTTATTGCATTATAGCGCGAGCATATGCCATCAAAATTCTTCTTGGATAGTCGCTGCTTCCTCTTGCCTACCTGAAACGTTGCTGGTTTTCTTCTGGTCGTTATCGAAATGGTATGCATTCGAAATAGATTACTGTCAAGCCAAAACGAAAGCAGAATGAATGTATCCATTTATTGTCCTCGGTTAGCAGATGTTCGGTACTCGAAATCGCTTGATCGCTTGATCGCTTATCCAGCGCTCCGAAGCATTTTAATCGAAACTATTCAGTGGTTGACATCGTATATGCGTGTTCATGAATACATGCGCACTGTTTGGTTTGCTAATGATGTACTACTTTGCCTTGTTAATGTTATGTTCTGGGTCTGTGACCGAATTGCCTGGCAAGGTCAGGTCAGGCGTGCATTATGTGCACTCTTGGACCAAACATCTATCCATTCTATTTAACCCTATTAGTGTGGGGGGAGCGAAAACGACCCCCACCCCACCCCCTTAAGGTTTTTCCGCTCCTGTCCCCAAACGAGTAAAGATACGGCCATCAAACTTTTTGACTGTTCCTAATTATTCATTGGGCATATTTTTGCATTTGTTTTCTTCAAAATTGTCAGGTCACCAAGGGTCGCTCCAGGCGTGTTTTTTTGGGGGCATGTTTTGGTTTTCAGCGTGACTCGGCTTTCAAAAGGAATCAGTTCCCATTATCTAACCGTTGTTGATACGAGCCTACGACTTCCACATCATCCTTGCCGCTTTTTGTAGACATGTTTAACATTTTTTCATTTTTTTCGGATTGCGCATGGGCGCCTTCAGGGACATATTTTGGGAGGCATTTTGGGTCACTGGTCTTTCATAAAATCTGAAAGATAAGAATTTCGAACTCAGTAAGTAAACCTTCTTAGCTGTTCCTTGGATACCTTGTCTGATTATTTTATATTTTGGGTTGCCCACAGTAGTTATGGTCGTCAGAATTGATTTCCGATCTTGAACATTGCGAGGGTGGATCGGTATGAAGTAAACAATTTTGAACAACTTTTCAATTTGCGGTTTTTCGATAAAATGAATTCCTAACTACCTTAAATCCACTTTTTGAAAACATGTTTGGTCCTCAGGACACTCGGCTGCCGTTCAACGGACCAGCAAGCCCCGATGATGGGTAAAATCGCTGTGACGACCAATTGGCTGAATTTGTGTATGCTCATGCGCACTGAATATGCAGATGCACACTCAGGACCCCTCAAGCCGACCTAGAGCCCCTAGGCCGACTGAGGTCTCTGGAGCCAAACGAATTCCCCCTCAAGCACGGGCAAACAGAGGGCCCCTTGAGGCCGACAGAGGGCCAGCAGGCCGTCGAATGACTCCCAAAGCCGACCGAGGCCCTTCAAGCTGACCAAAACCCCTCAAGTCGACCAAATGCTCCCTCAAGCCGACCGAGGGCCCTCACAGGCCAACAGAGGGTCCCTCAGGCCGATAGAGGACCCCTCAGGCCCACCAAGGTCCCCCAGACCGACACAGTGCCCATCAGGCCGACACAGAGCCCCTGAGACCAACAGAGGGTTCCTGAGACCAGTGGCGGTCGCAAGGGGGGGGGGGTCATGCGGGCCATGACCCCCCAAGGCCCATGAATGAGGCCACACATCCCCCCCCCGCTCCCCAAGTCACTTGGACCCCAGGTGGGCCCTAAGAGCCCGCAGGGCCCGCCAGGGCTTCAGGTCAGAGTGGGCCCTCTGGAGGTCGGAGAGGCCCTCGGGAAGCCAGAGGATGCCCACTGGGAGCCAGAATGGCCCTCCGAAGGCCAAAGTAAGCCCTCTCGATGCCAAAGTGGGCCCTCTTAAGGTCGGAGAGGGCCCTCAGGAGGACGGAATGCCCTCCCCCCCGGAGGCCGGAGTGGGCCCTCTAGAGGTCAGAGTGGGTCTCTGGAATCCAGATAGAATACTCTGGAATCCACAAGGGGCCCTATGGCGGTGAATGGGATGCCTCGGGAGGTCAGAGTGGTGGTCCTCCTGTAGGACAGAGTGAGCCCTCTGGACGCCAGGAGGGGCCCAATGATATCCAGAGGGGCCCTATGGAGGCTAGAGAGGGCCCTATGAAGGTCAGAGTGCCACACCGGAGGCCAGAGAGGGCCATCTGGAGGTCAGAGTTGGCCCTCTGGAGGCTGAAGTGGGCCCTCTGGAGGTGGCGGCAGCGTTGGGCCCTCTGGAGGTCAGAGTATGCCCTCTGGAGGCCATATGGAGCCTTCTGGAAGCCGGAAGCGGCCCTCTGGAGGTCATAATGAGCCCTCTGAAAGCGAGAGTGGACATCATGAAGCCAGAGGGACCCTTTGCAAGCCAGAGTGGGCCCCTGGAGGCCAGAGTCGGCCATTTGAAGGTCAGAGTGGGCCCACTGGAAGCCAGAGGGGGTCAATTAGTATCGAGAGGGTCCCTCTCGAAGCCAGAGAGGGCCCTCTGGAAGCCAGAGGGACCATCCGGAAGCCGGAGTGGGCCCTCGGGAGGTCAGAGTGGGCTCTCTGGAAGCCAGAGGGGGTCCAATGGTATCCAGAGGGGCCTTCTGGAGGTCAAAGTGGGTCATATGGAGGTATGAGTGGGCCCTCTGGAGGAAGGCAAGGGACCTCTGAAGATGGAGGCCGGATTGGGCCCTGATATCTCTAAATTTAAGTTGTTCGTCCCGCTAGTTGAACCGGAGAATGTGCACGAGCCGTTTTCGGGACTGTTGGTTTTCGTTTATGCATCATTATTCTAGTTCAGAAACCGAAATGTCTTTGGGAATGACAGTCGTTCGTGCATGGAAGGTTTCAGCCTGATCTAATCAGTAGTGCACCTGCAATAGTACATGATTGCCGTTTCCAATGTCCGTGTTGCCTACTTTGGCGCTGTCGGTCATGGCCGCCCGAACATGTTGCCGAAAAATGGATTTAAAGTAGTCAGGATTTAGTCAAATACAAAAACCGAAGATATAAAAGGTGTTCAGAATTGTTAACTCCATACGAATTCAACGCCGCAATTTTCGAAATCCGGATTTTTCTTTCTTTCACAATCCTGACGACCATGCATAATGCCGTCCGGACATGTTGCCGAAAATGGATTTAAGGTAGTCAGGAATTAATCAAATATAAAAACGAAGATATAAAAGTTGTTCAGAATTGCTTACTACACACTAATTCACCCTCGCAATTTTCGAAATCCGGAATTTTTAATTTCCACCCTGCTGACGACTATGCCACAGGTGAGTCCAGGAACGGGTTTTTGGGGGCATGTGTACACACACATTGCGTTTAGTAACTCAAAACGTTATTTCGCGGTGGACTATCTCGTGTAATATCATCTGCATGGATCTTAATTGTATTTTGTGGCATAGGCGGTTCCAGGGGTGGGACGCAAGCGCATGCCCCAATGTTATGGGCGGCTCCAGGGATGAAATTAGGGGGAGTTGTGGACCCACGACGTGTAACTACATAGCAAAATATATCAACTTGAAACTTGGTGACCTGTTGTAGCAATGCCATTGCACATGTTTCATATACATTTGCTATTTTTTTCTTCCCAAGGGCGGCTCCAGGGACAAATTTTGGGAGCATGTGTTTGAGTCCGTTCACACGCATTGTGCTTAGTGCCTTTGAACGTTATTTTGCAGTGGGTAATTTCATGCAATATCATCTGCATGGATCACAATTGTATTTTGGGGCATAGTCGGTCCCAGGATGTAATTAGGGGGAATTGTAGACCCATGGCGTGACACTACATAGCAAAATATATCAATTTCAACCTTAATGATCTGTTATAGCAATACCTTGCACACGTTCTGTAATTTTTGTAATTTTTCGATTGCCCAAAGGCGACTCCAGCGACAGATTTTTGGAGGCAAGCAGAATGGCTGGATCCATTTCATGTCACAAACAACGACGGGTACGTGTGCGTTGCCTCCCCCCTCCCCCCCCGAGGGTCTATTGCCCTGGGAGACAGCAGTGGAATCTCCAGCAATCAGTGAAAGGGGAGAAACCGATCACACTAGTTCCTTGATCACAGAAAAGCATGCAAACACCTTCTATCTAGCAAGGCGACGCGCTAAAAGCTTATTCAGTAAGCAACAATAGTTTCCTCAATTCCCCTCCCCTTACCCTTCTAAGCACGCCACTGCTCAAATAAAACTGTCATTATTTACTTTCTCATGCATATACATATAATTATAACTTATAAGCATCTAAAATATAAATCAAAGCGGCAATAATATTATAGTGACATATTTAGATACCCCCTTGGAATTGCCTGAGGAAGCCATTGGGTTAATTTCCTCAAACTGTAAAAAGGATTATATGTTAGAGCATACAATTAGGTGGCGAAATCCAACAACATGAAAACATTGCGTTCAAACAACGTCCCAGGGCAAATAATCTAAAAATGCATGTTTCCCCCATTGGTTTTGCTACCTGTATCCTCCCATCACAAAATATTGCATATGTATGAATATAGGAATGTAGTTCATGCTCCAAGGAATCGAATGCCGCTTTCCTGGAGAGAATCGATTTAGCGGCTTCCGAGATACGAAGGGGGCCCGAATAGCCCCTTCCCCTCGACAGATTCGTATTTGTTTTAGCCCGACAGTAATAGGGTGAAGGAGTAAGCATATTCAGTGAATCGATAGCCTCATTGGTGAAACATTTAGGTGAGCAACTTGAGCCCCTTTAGCCTATCTTCCCCTGACATGATCTTCCTTATCCAGTTTGTTGTTGCTGGTGACTCAATCCGATGCCATGGGCCTGAGCCATGGGTCTGAGTAGCTGAGTCCACATAGTCTGAGTAGCTGAGGCGCCCTTAAAGGAACTATCCCACCTTAACATTATATTTGAGTTGAGATAGCCATTTTGATGGTTTGGCATTGAAATTAAGTATGGTAGCAGTTAAAACAACCACCATGATCTAATCAAAAAGATATTCGAGTTTGATTTTGACATCTGTAAAAAATAAGGCCCATGTGTATTTGAATAGGGCCTCTAAACCGACAGCGTCGTCTCTTTTTACCCAACTGGTAATGATAGTCGACTTGTTTTAGGGTGAACCTTGGAGATATTTGTTACGTTTCAATGGTTTGGTAATTGGTTTGTTCTGTATTCAAAGCGCCAGAATTGTCTCGAAATAATTGTGCCCATACTTTGGCAGCGTAAAGGATTTCTGTGTAGCTCTCTAGAGCTCAATATGACGTCATCAACCCAAATAATAAAACTTAACCTTTTATTAAATTGAGCACTGTTTGCAAGAAACAAATGTCATAATCGTGTTCGGCAGCAATTACTCTATCTTTTGCACCACAAGCGGCGTACATTTGACAACTTTTGGGAAGGGATAAGTTATCCAACAAACTGGATAAGGAGGATCATGCCAATGTACAGTCGGTCTCATAATGATCTTCCCTTACCATGTTTCTAAAACTCATCTAATTTCACTTCTGTGTAAATGAAGGACTGATTTAAAGGGAGGTAATTACCTTTTTATTTTGTTAGCAACAACTTATTTGGCTACCGTTATGGTATTAAAATGTTGTGATCTAAATTTAAGAATTCAATAAAAATGATTCCGTTATTCAAAGTTGGAAGTTTGCGAAAATTTGCTAAAGGGGCTCAAGTTGCTCACCTAAATGTTTCACCAATAAGGCTATCGATTCACTGAATATGCTTACTCCTTCACCCCTTTAAGCCCAAATAATAATAATCAATCCGATGTCGTGTAACAAGGTATAAAGGTATGTCGTGTAACAAGGCATAAAGGGGTATGCCAATATGCCAATGACGAGATCCTTTTATCGTGGTGAAGAACCAATCGCCCCATGTATGAGTGCTAGTTGTAGGTTTACAGACATTAAGCTATAATCGTTTTTTATTATAAAACCTGGAGGTTGATTTCAAATAGTGCAAACATATACATGTATATGTTTATAGTTCAAACATGACAAACATTTACGTAGCTCAAACATATGCAATGTACAGTCGGTCTCATAATGATCTTCCCTTACCATGTTTCTAAAACTCATCTAATTTCACTTCTGTGTAAATGAAGGACTGATTTAAAGGGAGGTAATTACCTTTTTATTTTGTTAGCAACAACTTATTTGGCTACCGTTATGGTATTAAAATGTTGTGATCTAAATTTAAGAATTCAATAAAAATGATTCCCTTATTCAAAGTTGGAAGTTTGCGAAAATTAATGATCATATTTTCCCTCCACTATTGGAAAGCGCAACATCTGTCGCTTTTGCATCAATCTGTTCAACGTTGTTGAATGGGCACTTGTAAACAAATCGCCGACACTAAATCGGTCGCCGTAGTTTAGCTTGGCACCGGTCGGCCGGTGCCAAGCTAATCTGCCGATTTCAATGCACTTTTTTCAAATGATTGTCGATTGTTCATACAAATTTTGCCACATATTCGCAAAATATGGAGTGTAGGAAACATATTGCATACCTTCAAGATAAATAACAATGCGTAGGGAGGCTAATTTACTGATTTCGTTATCGAGTACTTGCTGAGTACCGACCGTTATAAGCGTGGATCGCTTATCAGTAGGAAACTGCCAATATCTTTCGGTAGGAATGTTTATATGCAAAATGTGATGAATTTACATCATATTTTGGTCTCGTCTATCGATTCAGGTGCTAACTCCATTTGTGTGGGAAAGGGTGATGATGTCCCTTTAAGGGAACATTTGATACCTACCTAGGTAGGTACCACATGTTCGCTTAAATCAGTCCTTCATGTACACAAAAGTGAAATTAGATGAGTTTTAGAACCATGGTAAGGGCAGATCATTTTGAGACCGACTACAAGCTTTCACTGAATGCATGTTATGCATTCAGCGAAAGTTTAACGGTATTTTCATGACATGGAGTGAACAATATGGCTGTGTACCTATTGTTAGGATTTACGAAGGATTACGAAGAAAGGAAGGATTTGCATGAAGGATTATTGCGCTGAAAAGTTTCTGAAAAGTTTCTGAGAAGTTTTGGTATAGAACTAGAAGTCTTAGTATATTATACATTCCAATAAATCAATTACTCATTTAGGCGATATTATAACTATTCAATAGTTATGGAAACATGTATTGAGCTCATAACAAGTTAATGATACAAAATTGGCCGTTTTTAAAGAACATATGCGTCTAGAGTCCATTCGTTCAGTTTAGCATACCGTCATACTAGTTACTAAATCTGGCAGCGTCATGGATCACAGGTATGTCTGCGCATGCGCAGTGATGTGCCCGCATATATTCGCCGCCGCTTCCAACCTGCGTGCCGCACGCACATAGACAAAGCCAAGCTGCACAGGCCGGCCGCCGGATTGGGCTGGGTTGGGCTAGTCTATTGCGTCCAATTGCGTCACACGTCACAGAATGTTCTGAATCGTTGTGAAGTTTTGACAAGTTTCAGTCGGTGGAGATCACAACTGACCTATCAATACTTATTTACTACCAAACCCCAATTTTTTAAACATATTATATTCTTACCAACATATCACAAAATTCTGACGGACATTTCAAGCCAAAAATCGCATGTAAATGTTGTGCAGTTAAGGAATGGATCGTCGAACTAAGACTTCTTTACCAAAACCTGTTAAAGCTTTTCAGAAACTTTTCAGAATCTTTCAGCGCAATAATCCTTCGTGAACACGGCTATTAAATGCTATAAATATAAATCATACAGATAGTCCTAGCAATTTTACCAGGTAGGTGGTATCTCCACACTTGTTTGCGAAATACTTAAGCTAAGATACACTTAACTGAGTTTGAGAAGCTTTCTTCAACTTGTGTCAGCGGACAAATTGGTATTCTGTTATTCCGATGAAAATCATGAGTTTCACTGCATGCTGCCAATTCATAACAGTCAAATAGCGCTTGCATTATTAAAAGCAGAAGATATATTACATTTGTTTTTACCAGCGATCGAGATATTCTCAGGTCCACTTCACCTTATGCTTTAAGAACGGTGTCGAAAGGAGAGGTATAGGCTAAGCTTATGTAAGTCCACGTTGTCTTTTCGGACGGTTTCTTTTCCTAGCCTTCATAGTTACATTGTTGTCACCAACAGAATCAGGGAGAGCCGCTTCTTGCAATCCCGGCTGTCAAGCGGTAAGGTCAACGTGTCGGCCCAAGTAAAGAATAAATAAAACAAAATACTAATTTCTTCCAAATGTCTTTTAACTTCAGCGTGCTGACGTGCTCAAAGTGTGAAACTTCTGAAATATAAGGCTATTGCTTTGAATCTCATTAGTAGAATATATAAACGGTCAGTCTCGCTATGTTTTGACAATTTTGTGTAATGTCACTTTAAAGGAATTTAGTCACTTGTATAATTGGGTTTTAAACTGATACAGCAGTTTTGAAGGCTAGGTCGAGAAATCTCTTAAGGAATATTCTGTTTGGTCGTAAGGACTCTCCTGACGAACATATTTGATGTTTTAATATCCTCAAATGTGGTGCGTTTTCGAAAATTTTGTCTCTTTGTCGAAAAGCTTCATATGGTAGCATGTGTTACAAGCAGCGTTACAGGACCAGCGAGCGAACCCTTCGCCATTTACAATATTATGCTAGTTATGTAAACAATTATACGATAATAATAATTACATTTGTACTTACTGCTTTTAACTTGCCACTTATCTATACTGAATATGCGAGTCTATATCTATACTGAATATGCGAGTCTATGTTTTCGAAATATATAGCTTTTGAAAGAAGAAAAAATGGGGGGTATATTTTGATAATTTAGCCAGACCAATACCATATTGAACATTTTCAGGTACGAATACCCCTTATTAGCACATTGACAGCGAGTTGGCAAAGTGACTGGTTTGCTTTAAGGGGCGGTCTTCATCATGCGGCTATACAGATCCGACGCGTGCTTGGTAACGACGCTCATTTCCATCTCGTGGGCCGTAGCTCATTCCCATTCCGCCATTTAACCTATTCCGCAGACCCTCCCAGATTCGGATCAGCAATCTCTTCTCGCGACCTTCACTCTGCATCTGCCTCCTTCAGGCCCCGAGGCCAAGTCACGTGGTGTTGACCCCGGAGCGGCTGTGAGGGGGCACGTGCGGCGATATCGACCAGTGACGCGTGCCCCCCCCCCCCCCACGAGCTGACTCATTGGTAATGTTCGACGATAGGGGAAGCCAGGTCGTACCACCAGCGCCGGATAATTACTACTGGTGAAGACTCGGGGCAGGAGAGCTGATGGTGACGCAATGTTCGTTGTGGGTCGGTGGTCTCGGTTGATCTGAAAAGTAAAACTCGTTGTGAAATGTCGGGCCACTTATAACCACCGTTTTGTGGTGAGGACAGGATTCGATAGAGACAAGGTACTTTTTGTCGACCGAGGTCACGCGCCGACTGTCCTTTCAGGAAGATATCAAGACGGGTTAGAACTAACTGCACTTCTTGCAGACGTTATCATGAAATTGTACAGGCCTGCTATGTTATACAAGGCTTAGCATTAGCACATAAGTGGATAGATCTTAAATGACAAAGGAATGAAGCAGCCGTTCGATTCAACGAAATGATAATAGCCATGGATCGTCGAACTAAGACTTCTATACCAAAACTTGTTAAAGCTTTTCAGAATCTCTTCAGAATTTTGCAGTGCCTTCCTTCGTGAACACGGCTATTAAATGCTATAAATATAAATCATACAGATAGTCCTAGGAATTGTATTTATTCCTAGCAGTGTTCGTCACGGGCCCACCAACCCCCAGCCCAGCCCGGCCCAGGCCCATGAACACCGAGCCCAGGCCCGGACCAAGCCCGGTCAAATTGATAATATTGAGGCCCAGGCCCAGTCTGGCCCGTTCAGATTAAGCATATAAATATTTTCACAAAATTTGCAGTCACTATCCTAGCATATTTACTTGTATACTATAAATGTGAAACAATGAACCAACTATGCTAACCAAAAACAAACAAAAAGCCACAGCCACAGCAACAGTGTGTTGCTGTCACGGGCCCGGCCCATGGCCCAGCCCGTGACGAACTCTGATTCCTAGAGGCTCACTGACTCAGAGTCTAAGTCCTGGACTCCGGTCTAAGTCCAGAGTCTAAGTCCTGGAAGTCCTGGACTCAGGTCTAAGTCAGAGTCTAAGTCCTGGACTCAGGTTTAAGTCAGGGTCTAAGTCCTGGACTCAGGTCTAAGTCAGGGTCTAAGTCCTGTAAAGTCGTGCGATGCCCGTATAGACGGGTTTTGGATACCGACCGTCACTCACGAGTGTCAACGTCTTCGGATTAGGCACGCAGCTCTTTGTGATACAGCGTGACAGTTATACAGGAGGGGTGGGGGTGTATTGTCTCATAAATTTCTACCCTGATTGAAAGCTGAAAACGTCATTATCATTGCAGATAGCGGGCGCTCGTACTGTGGAACGTACGGACGAGAAGGGCCTTGCTTTGTTACTTGATCTGTGGTAAGCTGCAGGAGAATGTGGTTTGAAGAAATACGCAAACTATCCGGTTGGTCAGCGTAGTAAAAGCTGGTCATCTAACGGGTATCACAGTTTACATGCGTATGTGGGGCAGGTGTACATTGCCCACGGTAACCAAATTCTGACAGAAAAGCATCAGACACTATAACTTGTTTTCGACCGAGGTCACGTGCCGACTGCTTGAGCATGATAATACCGTGGCTAAAGTGACGTTATTATCTCGTATTTTTGGTCATGCTGGGCGCTGTTTTTCATGAAACATTTAATGCTTCCTTATTTGCAGTGCCGTCACCAGATACACCAGATCAGTAGTAGCTAGTCTTTTGAGCTGACAGAGACACACCCTGCAGAACAACCAGCGATAGAATGGAGTGTGGCAGCTCAGCTGTTACCAAGGCATCAAGCCTATAAATATTAAATCATGCTAAACATTTTCCTACGCCACTCCTTTCTGATTACATAAACTGACCAATCAGCATTCAGCACTGGACATTGCGAGACGTCGTCTCTTGCCTCCGGGCGCGCTCAAGGCAGCAGAAATAGCACCTGAAACAAAGATCCCAAACAGGTCAAAGGTCAAGGAAATGACCACCTCGTTAGATCTCATGAACTAACACCTGCATTCCTGACTCCTAACCCGCTAATCCTGAACTCGGATACAGCAGAGCCCTCTGTGGGAACTGGTCGGAGAGGCTGCGGCACGACTTCCGCGCCCACAAACCCGGCACTGCTGGCGGACGGCTCAGAGGCCAGAGCGAGTGGTCCTCCGTCTCGGAATAGCTAGGAAATACCGCCAGACAGACTACAGAGCCAGGACAGACTACAGAGCCAGGACAGACTACAGAGCCAGACAGACTACAGAGCCAGGACAGACTACAGAGCCAGGACAGACTACAGAGCCAGACAGACTACAGAGCCAGGACAGACTACAGAGCCAGGACAGACTACAGAGCCAGGACAGACTACAGAGCCAGGACAGACTACAGAGCCAGACAGACTACAGAGCCAGGACAGACTACAGAGCCAGACAGACTACAGAGCCAGGACAGACTACAGAGCCAGGACAGACTACAGAGCCAGGACAGACTACAGAGCCAGACAGACTACATAGCCAGACAGACTACAGAGCCAGGACAGACTACATAGCCAGACAGACTACAGAGCCAGGACAGACTACAGAGCCAGGACAGACTACATAGCCAGACAGACTACAGAGCCAGGACAGACTACAGAGCCAGGACAGACTACAGAGCCAGGACAGACTACAGAGCCAGGACAGACTACAGAGCCAGGACAGACTACAGAGCCAGGACAGACTACATAGCCAGACAGACTACAGAGCCAGGACAGACTACAGAGCCAGGACAGACTACAGAGCCAGGACAGACTACAGAGCCAGACATACTACAGAGCCAGACAGACTACATAGCCAGACAGACTACAGAGCCAGGACAGACTACAGAGCCAGACAGACTACAGAGCCAGGACAGACTACAGAGCCAGACAGACTACAGAGCCAGGACAGACTACAGAGCCAGGACAGACTACATAGCCAGACAGACTACAGAGCCAGGACAGACTACAGAGCCAGACAGACTACATAGCCAGGACAGACTACAGAGCCAGACAGACTACAGAGCCAGGACAGACTACAGAGCCAGGACAGACTACAGAGCCAGACAGACTACAGAGCCAGGACAGACTACAGAGCCAGACAGACTACAGAGCCAGGACAGACTACAGAGCCAGACAGACTACAGAGCCAGGACAGACTACAGAGCCAGGACAGACTACATAGCCAGACAGACTACAGAGCCAGGACAGACTACAGAGCCAGGACAGACTACAGAGCCAGGACAGACTACAGAGCCAGACAGACTACAGAGCCAGGACAGACTACAGAGCCAGACAGACTACAGAGCCAGGACAGACTACAGAGCCAGACATACTACAGAGCCAGGACAGACTACAGAGCCAGGACAGACTACAGAGCCAGGACAGACTACAGAGCCAGGACAGACTACAGAGCCAGGACAGATTACAGAGCCAGACAGACTACAGAGCCAGGACAGACTACAGAGCCAGGACAGACTACAGAGCCAGGACAGACTACAGAGCCAGGACAGACTACAGAGCCAGGACAGACTACATAGCCAGACAGACTACAGAGCCAGGACAGACTACAGAGCCAGGACAGACTACAGAGCCAGGACAGACTACAGAGCCAGACAGACTACAGAGCCAGGACAGACTACAGAGCCAGACAGACTACAGAGCCAGGACAGACTACAGAGCCAGACAGACTACATAGCCAGACAGACTACAGAGCCAGGACAGACTACAGAGCCAGGACAGACTACAGAGCCAGGACAGACTACAGAGCCAGACAGACTACAGAGCCAGGACAGACTACAGAGCCAGGACAGACTACAGAGCCAGGACAGACTACAGAGCCAGGACAGACTACAGAGCCAGGACAGACTACAGAGCCAGGACAGACTACAGAGCCAGGACAGACTACAGAGCCAGGACAGACTACAGAGCCAGGACAGACTACAGAGCCAGACAGACTACAGAGCCAGGACAGACTACAGAGCCAGGACAGACTACAGAGCCAGGACAGACTACAGAGCCAGGACAGACTACAGAGCCAGGACAGACTACAGAGCCAGGACAGACTACAGAGCCAGGACAGACTACAGAGCCAGGACAGACTACAGAGCCAGGACAGACTACAGAGCCAGACAGACTACAGAGCCAGACATACTACAGAGCCAGGACAGACTACATAACCAGGACAGACTACAGAGCCAGGGTGTGTAAGCGGTGACGAAGCAGCTTTTTTACCGTGTAGATAATTGGACTGATGGTTTGATAGTGTAAGCGATGAAAGACAGGACAGTGGGCGTGTGACAATAAACAAAACAGTGACTACTGAGAGAAGAGAGAGAGAGAGAGAGAGAGAGAGAGACTGTGAGAGACTCTGACGGTGCGCGTATAGGCTATGGAAGCCATGGGCAGTGATTGAGCGCAACTCACGGAAACCGGAGAGGGTGAGTGACCAGATGTGGACAACAAGTGAATCCCTTTACCCCGTCGTTAAAGGGAATGGTTCACCTTTAACATGGGGTTTTGAATTGAGATAGCAGATTTGTAGAGCAGATCGAAAAAACGGGTTGTGGTGACAGAATTACCTCGCTACGCTAAGTAATTTCGACACAGGACAGGAGGCCTCTTTTAGAAGAAGTTTTGGGCGCCCGAAACAGGTGTCGGGTCCTCACAACGTTTGTATATATTACAAGCATAGGCGTACACAAGGGGGGGGGGGGGGGGGGGAACGGGGCAATTGCCCCCCCCTGAATGTCTGTACGTGCCCCCTTTGGTCGAAAAAATGAATGATTTTTTTTATTTTTTAAAGAGAAAAATGGTGAAAATATGCCCTTTTAAAATATAGTGGGCCAAATCCAGTGAGTGTTTTTGGTGGGGGGTACTTTATGCCCCCCTAAGCAAAAATTGCCCCCTCCTGGAGCGAATCCTGGGTTACATCCTACTGGTTACAAGCAGCCTGCGTATATATGCCTAAAGTCCGTCGTTAGTGTGTGAAATAGTTTCCATAGCCAAGCTACCATATGCATGACACCATAATTGTCATGAATTTTGTTATGGCCATGAAGGAGAAAGGAGAAACATGTCAATTTTTCGACGGATATCCATCTATCGTCCCAACAAATGCCATATTCGTTTTCTCAGCTCGAAATACCCCGTATAGCCAAATTTCAAGACAACTTTCAAGGTGACCTATTCCCTTTAAGTGCGAGTAAACCAACCAGGCAAACTATACCCAGTAAGCATGGAACATGCACTTTTTTAAATAGAAAGTGGTGATAATATACCATGGTGATTACCGAAAGTGAAAACGGACTTAGTAACAGAAGTAACTGTAACCATATGACCATGAACGGAAGTAACCATGAGCAACTGCGCCTGCACGTTGTGCCATATGGCAAACGTCTTGTATTCAATGGAAGACGAGGGCTCGCAACACTTTGTGACCATCGATTGATCGAATCGTGTCCATGCCTATAATGAACGACTGTGAACAATCTCACATCCACCCACATCGACTGGCAGCAACGCACAGTAACAGACGAGACTGTGTCACCGTGTGGTCTGCAGGCCAGAGCGTCGTGTCACGCCGTGTCACGTCGTGTCACGTCGTGTCACGCCGTGATACCTAACGCAATTTGACTGAGTGGTGCACTATTTGCACACAAACCAGTAGCACGTGCAGGAACGGGAGTGCTTGCGTTCCTGTAGTCCTCGAGATGAAGCTTTTGACGAGGCTGCGCAACTAGTAACTCAAGACTTGGTCTGAGCAGTTGATCGGCTTCAGTGCTAGTGTTGCATCGTGGTGAGGTGCGAGTATCTGAGAATCCTGCTCGTTACCGCGTGAGTAATCTTGTTTCAGCCCATTAGACTAAGGCTTTGGTGGGCTGAATCGAGTTGCAGCCGACGGAGTGGTTTTGTGTGTTGCTAGGAACGTGAGCACTGCAGGCAGTCGGGCGAATATAACAAGGAGGGACAAGCAATGACGTAACACTGCAACTGTTGAATACTGAATAGGAGATGCAGTTATTTATAAAAGCGATAGAGCAGTCGGGGAGCATAGACACGGTTGTACCCAGTTGCAGACACAACGAGAGCATAACGATCAAGTATTTCACGCAACCATCTTGGCGAATGGTTTTGCTGAACGTTTTATAGGAAAGTCCTACTCCTAAGCATAAGTTGCCTTCGTTGACTAATGCGATGGTGTGCTAAAAGCGCCTAGAACTTATGGTTGCTTTGAATAAATCATTACCTGAATTTTAGCCAGGTTAGCTTTTATTTTCCTCTTCACTGACTACATACTATTTTCAAATACTGTTGATGTTCATTCTCCTATTTTTTTTTCTGACAGCATAAGATCTAATTTCTATATTATTCATGCATACTTACTCCTCTATTAAAGATGTTATCGTGTATAGAAAGGTAAAGATGCGTAACACTCGGCTGCATTAGACGTTTGACATGCACTTTTAGTATTGCTGAGAAGAAGAACAATTGTGGTAGCAAAATGCCTTTGACTGGCAAAATGACTTACGTTCTCTCTGTCAAACGACGCCCGTTCTTTTCTAGCTTGCTGTCAGGAAGTCACAATTGTCTTATGACTAATAATCTCCGCTGTCAAGGCCTGTTCCATTATCGAGCTGAAAGATGAGCCCATCAGTTTCAAATAAAACTCCCGGCATGGACTGGTTTGCAAATCAGCTTTCACCATTAAAATCGCCCCTTATATCTTGCACGTGTTCATTTCGAGGCGACATGCTAGAGCAGCACTACCCTGTTCCTATGGCCTTGTCTCTGGCGTATGCATATACACTGCACTGCTCGGCCCGGGGCGCACGTTAAGTCTGCCTGATCTGCATGTAGCACGTGTTATCTATTGGCTACAGACGACGTCCGCGTTCGGGCTGCCGTTTTCTTCGCAGGGAGAGAAGGTGCAGTGAAACAGTAAGTAAGCGGCTTTCAAATGCAACTCTGGATTTTATGGAAAGCAAATTCGTCGGTTTTCATGCAATTGATTGAAACGGTGCAAATCAGACTCCATTCTATTTTTAATCACATGCTAATCTGCCACCTCTATCGGGACAAAAATCAAGACACTAGCGACGGCGGCAGACATGTGCCTGGATACCGAAGTTGGATCTGGGATCCCAGTGGATCCCTCGGCATAAAATGCATGAAGATATTGGATCCCAGTGGATCCCTCTGCATAAAATGCATGAAGATCTGGGATCCTCCCGGATCCCTCGGCGTAAAATACTTCAGTATCTGGGACCTCTGGTCTCTATTTCTCTATTTCATTTGGTCCCTATTTCGCGTCTGTAGTATGTACTATGTAGATAATTAGTACCTGCAAATTACCATGTACCTATTAGCAAACATAGAGATTGCAATGAATTCTCCCATATGATAAAATTAGCAAGTAGTAGGTACCTACCGGCGTGCCTGGATCCCGAAGTTGGGTCTGGGCTCCCAGTAGATCCCTCGGCATAAAACATATCAGGATCTGGGATCTCTGTACATCCCTCGGCTTATTGTGTACCTGGATCTGGTGTCCCATGTGGATCCCGGGACACAGGACACAGATATCCGGATCTCAGCTGGATCCCGGGATCCAGGCACATGTCTGGACGGCGGCATGCCTAATCAGCGGCCCATGTTACTCGCCATTACGATGCACCACGCTGTATAGAAACTCCGTTACGCTAAGTGAATGGCGATCTCCATATGCGACAGTAATTATGCACATTGTTATCCAATCCAAATCTCAAGCATCTATCACGAAGGTAAGGGCCTGCATGCGTTTAGCCTGCAGGACTTGCTTGGTGGCTTCGTTACGGTCCTTGAACGCCTGTGTCGTGGCAGAAAACGGGTTTCTGCTGTCGCCAGAGGTCTGATTTGAATTCCCGTGATGCGCACTTGGACAGCAGCGCAGCCTCATGATCAGCTTTCGCTTCCCGTACAGTCGCCGCAGCCTCATGATCAGCTCTCGCTTCCCGTACAGTCGCCGCAGCCTCATGATCAGCTCTCGCTTCCCGTACAGCCGCCGCAGCCTCATGATCAGCTCTCGCTTCCCGTACAGTCGCCGCAGCCTCATGATCAGCTTTCGCTTCCCGTACAGTCGCCGCAGCCTCATGATCAGCTCTCGCTTCCCGTACAGTCGCCGCAGCCTCATGATCAGCTTTCGCTTCCCGTACAGTCGCCGCAGCCTCAGGATCAGCTCTCGCTTCCCGTACAGTCGCCGCAGCCTCATGATCAGCTCTCGCTTCCCGTACAGTCGCCGCAGCCTCATGATCAGCTCTCGCTTCCCGTACAGTCGCCGCAGCCTCATGATCAGCTCTCGCTTCCCGTACAGTCGCCGTAGCCTCATGATCAGCTCTCGCTTCCCGTACAGTCGCCGCAGCCTCATGATCAGCTTTCGCTTCCCGTACAGTCGCCGCAGCCTCATGATCAGCTCTCGCTTCCCGTACAGTCGCCGCAGCCTCA
The DNA here is from genome assembly GCA_036785665.1 of Chirona hameri. Lineage (NCBI taxonomy): Eukaryota > Metazoa > Arthropoda > Thecostraca > Balanomorpha > Balanidae > Chirona > Chirona hameri. The sequence continues at coordinate 120,591 of JAXIVJ010000400.1, forward strand.
TGATCAGCTCTCGCTTCCCGTACAGTCGCCGCAGCCTCATGATCAGCTCTCGCTTCCCGTACAGTCGCCGCAGCCTCATGATCAGCTTTCGCTTCCCGTACAGTCGCCGCAGCCTCATGATCAGCTCTCGCTTCCCGTACAGTCGCCGCAGCCTCATGATCAGCTCTCGCTTCCCGTACAGTCGCCGCAGCCTCATGATCAGCTCTCGCTTCCCGTACAGTCGCCGCAGCCTCATGATCAACTCTCGCTTCCCGTACAGTCGCCGCAGCCTCATGATCAGCTCTCGCTTCCCGTACAGTCGCCGCAGCCTCATGATCAGCTCTCGCTTCCCGTACAGTCGCCGCAGCCTCATGATCAGCTCTCGCTTCCCGTACAGTCGCCGCAGCCTCATGATCAGCTCTCGCTTCCCGTACAGTCGCCGCAGCCTCATGATCAGCTCTCGCTTCCCGTACAGTCGCCGCAGCCTCATGATCAACTCTCGCTTCCCGTACAGTCGCCGCAGCCTCATGATCAGCTCTCGCTTCCCGTACAGTCGCTGCAGCCTCATGGTCAGCTCTCGCTTCCCGTACAGTCGCCGCAGCCTCATGATCAGCTCTCGCTTCCCGTACAGTCGCTGCAGCCTCATGATCAGCTCTCGCTTCCCGTACAGTCGCCGCAGCCTCATGATCAGCTCTCGCTTCCCGTACAGTCGCCGCAGCCTCATGATCAGCTCTCGCTTCCCGTACAGTCGCCGCAGCCTCATGATCAGCTCTCGCTTCCCGTACAGTCGCCGCAGCCTCATGATCAGCTCTCGCTTCCCGTACAGTCGCCGCAGCCTCATGATCAGCTCTCGCTTCCCGTACAGTCGCCGCAGCCTCATGATCAGCTCTCGCTTCCCGTACAGTCGCCGCAGCCTCATGATCAACTCTCGCTTCCCGTACAGTCGCCGCAGCCTCATGATCAGCTCTCGCTTCCCGTACAGTCGCCGCAGCCTCATGATCAGCTCTCGCTTCCCGTACAGTCGCCGCAGCCTCATGACCCGTACAGTCGCCGCAGCCTCATGATCAGCTCTCGCTTCCCGTACAGTCGCCGCAGCCTCATGATCAGCTCTCGCTTCCCGTACAGTCGCCGCCGGCTCATGATCAGCTCTCGCTTCCCGTACAGTCGCCGCCGGCGGCATCCTGCTGGGTGACGCACGATAACCATGTTCAGTGACGTCACATATTGACCCCTGGCGCCATATATCTGATTGGGATTGCGGCGTAGAAGGTCCCTAGCATGAGCATTGAGCAAGACGCAGTTGCTCTCCTATTTTTCTTCATCACGTGGATGGGATTATACTTGCAGTTCAGGACTCAATTGTAAGATTCTGTGGACGTCAAATCTTTTAGGCGCGTTGTCTCGCTGTCGATTTTGCGTGGTCCTTCAAACAGTTCTAGCATACATAACACTGAATTATGACATTGCGGATGCCATCCACAGCGAGTGAGCAAAACTGAGTTCCCTTCTCTTGTTTGACCCTACTCCTCCAATGATCTGCAGTCTCTCGTAAAATACCGCTCAAAATACATCACACCGCTCTCTACCATTTGCGAAGGGTGACCCAGAGGTCCAAAGCCAACTGGTGGGGAGTCAGATCATCGTGGGGAGGCGGATCAATATCGGCTGTCTTTAATACAGCTCGTTATGCAGGCAAATCACGGGTCCATTGTGCCGGATCGGATTTCGTCGTACGCCGCTCATTTGGCGCGCGAGCTCCGAACGAGTTCATGGAACGTATCGACGCGAGTGTTGACTCGATTTGATTCCAACGAGGTCACATCTGACCGCCGCGCTGGTATGGAGTGGACTCTGGAGTGACGCGCGTAGGACGAGGTATGGAGTGGACTAGGGAGTGGGCTAGGGACGTCATAGTGATGCTGGCCAGTCAGCGTCATTGTGCTGACGTCACACAGATCCGCATTAAATTAGCTGGTACCGATAGCACATCACCATGTCCTCGAGCTTTGACGTACAAACTGTGACGCGCAAGCTTTGCTCTTTGTCATGTCGCTATTTTTAGCTCTGACTCTCTCCCCCTTCTCTTCAACTTGATGAAAGCCGGCCCCCGCTGGCCGACTTTCATCAAGTGTATTAAAGTTCTACTCTGTTGATTTGTGCTGGAGCTTCGTAAGCGATCTAAATTTTGTCGACATGGTTGATAATTTTCTGTTCCCCGCATTTTGCCATGACAATGCTGCCATTTTCCTCCGGTAATGATCGGGCAGTATTCTCCCCACAAACTCACTTCCACAGCCAGCAGGTGTCCACAGTGTCGTAGGTGAGTGCAGAAGCCTGTCACTGGACCATTCCAGAGCACTCGTGCGTCGCAGGAGGCCCAGGCATCTTACAGCACCTCCGATGGTCACCCCGGATATCAATCGGAATCACAAGGGGCCAGACCATCTTACAGCGACACATTGTGGGTTACGTGGTGTCTGCGGGGCCTCCGCTGACCGGTCAGCTTGACGGGGAGTCACTCGGTAAAACCGCCTACATATATGCGCATACATCGCATAAATGGGGAGTCGCGGTGCCCCGACTTACGAAGTGCGTAGTTTGGGGTGAGGGCTCCTCTCATGCGCTCATTCATGAGCTCTCTCGAAAGCTTTGGTCGTAATAACTCTCGGATTTCGGCTGTTTCGCTTCATCCTTAGTTGTTTATTGCTCGATTGCTAGGTTGGTGGGTGCTGGATAACTCAGTTGCCAAATTTCTGGGAATTCCATGTGTCATCGCGAAAGACGTTCTGCCATGTGGTGCTGGTGAGAGATGCTAAAGGTCAGGGGTCGCTACGCACAGAGCCTCCAAGATCTGCAGCCCCAATACCAGGAACTGCAGGATAGGCGGCTATTCTGACACATCCAAACAGACTGTTAATAATTCATGGCAAGACTGGGCATAAACCACGAGTCGGTACGTGACCGTCTCTGGCCTTCAGATAACCTCCGAGCGCCGCACGTACTATGCTAATGCTCGCGATCGCCGTAGTATGTAAAACTGCAGCCGGACCTCCCAATCGTGACGGCGTACTAGAGGCGCGACAAGGTGGCGAATTTGTAAGCGAGCATGTCTCCGGATAAGACGGGTGGACGTCACGGCCGCATATCATCGGCTCTCATCGGCCGTTCGGAGAAAGCCGCAGTGGTGGGTTACACCCGGTGATCGGCAAACAACATCAGAATTCCAGCGCCCCAGGCTGGTGGCGTCCGATCTCGCGGCCGGGCGGGGCCTCCTGGTCGGCGCGGCCACAGAGGCCCCATATGCAAACGAGCATCGACGTGCAGTGGGGACAGGGCGCGGGCCGACCATCTCGAGCAGTCTACCTCTGGACGGAGGCAGCTTAGGGGGGCTGGTCCCGACCCGACCTGCCGACGGCTCATCAGTCAGCACTGCCCTCGCTCACTGCCAGCGAACAGAGAGAGAGTCAGAGCCAGGTTAGTGGGAACCCGGCCTGTGGTGGACAGGTAGAGGATACAACCAGGCATTCTGCTACGCATGTTATGTTGGGAAAAATCTCCAAAACATCTTCGTTATGACATCAGGATTTCTTGTCGTTAATTTCCGCTCCTGGGAATCGACAACATATAAAGCTCGTTAAAGCATCGATGCACGATTCTGGCATAGTTCTGTGAAACGTGTGTGTTGGGTATTCCCGATACGATAGCATTTTCGGTGTAATTCTGTTATAACGAGGCGATTAACACCGTTTTCATGAAGTGTGTCAAGAATCTCGAAACATATCCACCACCATATCATCGAGAAATTCTTGCTGAGTAGGAGAGCTGACATCAAGCGTAAATAATTCGACACACCGACACTTGACACCAATCCTATGAGGAAATTCAACACTTCATTTTTTATTCCTTTACTTTTTCTAAACGAGCTCATCGCAATGTAAGCCTCATGAGAGTCGTTGAAGTGATGTACGATAAAAGCTTTGTGTTCTTAGCAATATCCTTCGGTGGTGCTGCCTGGATTACATTTTCTCACTTGGGTTGTCAAGAAGAACCTTTATTTGAAGAACTGGAGATGCAGCAGTTTGACAGATTTAGGGATGGATTATATGTTAGTTGAATAACTCATTTCGGTGTGTCCTTGGTGTGGGAAGTTTTGTTTTATACCGTCCCCGCCCCACTGCGTGGTACCAATGCAGTGGACCTGACAGACCTCATTCCCTCGGTGGCGTGTACGCTCTGTACGTTTGCCTTGTCGTTTGAGCTGCCGCCCCTGTTGCCTGCCAACGTAAGCACTGTGTGCAATGATGAGCAGACAGACAGAGCGGCTTCCCACTGGGTTGGAGTTGGAGGTGAAATTGTGGCGGGGTAGTGAGTTTGCTGGCTTGTGTTTTCAAAGCGGAAGCGGCATAAATACTGACGATTGACTCATGTTCAATGATGTGAGTGAAGAATTGCAATCACTCATTCAACAATTAACATAACTTTGCACAGAAACAAAGTGCCATATGATCTCGCTATATCTCCCCATGATATAATTTTAGTTGTAAACGGAAACTGCAGCGAGCGAAATATCACCCATAAATATGTTCTCTTGCTCCTTGTTTAAAGGAAATAGTTCACCTTCAACATGGGTTTTGAACTGAAATAGCAGTTTTGTAGCCCGTGTTGAGAAATCCTTATCTGGAACTTCTATTGGCTGAAAAGACTCTCTAGCCGAAGATATTTGACTTTTTGGCGAAGGAATACGGCGCATATATGATGTACCGTACCGTCTGAAAGTGCCAGCACTGCCATGGAGCATGCGCAGACCAATAATGCACACCATAACATTAATAATTTACGACCTTCTGTCCTGAATTGGCGCGATGTAGGACCATTTTTGAAAAGAAAAAAAGAAACTGTATTACAAAATATGATAAAATCGTGTTCTGAAAAATTTCCCGAAGGTGAACTATTTCCTTTAATGTGTTTGGGGTTCCCTCATACGTTCATGTATTTCACAACCTTCAGGCTTTCCCTGTCAGTGACATGTTTTCCCTGTCAGTGACATGTTTACCCTGTCAGTGATATGTTTTCCCTGTCAGTGACATGTTTTCCCTGTCAGTGACATGTTTTCCCTGTCAGTGACATGTTTTCCCTGTCAGTGACATGTTTCCCTGTCAGTGACATATTTCCCTGTCAGTGACATGTTTTCACTGCCAGTGACATGTTTTCCCTGTCAGTGACATGTTTCCCTGTCAGTGACATGTTTCCCTGTCAGTGACATGTTTCCCCTGTCAGTGACATGTTTTCCCTGTCAGTGACATGTTTTCCATGTCAGTGACATGTTTTCCCTGTCAGTGACATGTTTTCTCTGTCAGTGACATGTTTTCCATGTCAGTGACATGTTTTCCCTGTCAGTGACATGTTTTCACTGTCAGTGACATGTTTTCCCTGTCAGTGACATGTTTTCCATGTCAGTGACATGTTTTCCCTGTCAGTGACATGTTTTCACTGTCAGTGACATGTTTTCCCTGTCAGTGACATGTTTCCCTGTCAGTGACATGTTTCCCCTGTCAGTGACATGTTTTCCCTGTCAGTGACATGTTTTCCATGTCAGTGACATGTTTTCCCTGTCAGTGACATGTTTTCACTGTCAGTGACATGTTTTCCCTGTCAGTGACATGTTTCCCTGTCAGTGACATGTTTCCCCTGTCAGTGACATGTTTTCCCTGTCAGTGACATGTTTTCCATGTCAGTGACATGTTTTCCCTGTCAGTGACATGTTTTCCCTGTTAGTGACATGTTTTCCCTGTCAGTGACATGTTTTCCCTGTTAGTGACATGTTTTCCCTGTTAGTGACATGTTTTCCATGTCAGTGACATGTTTTCCCTGTCAGTGACATGTTTTCCCTGTTAGTGACATGTTTTCCCTGTCAGTGACATGTTTTCCCTGTTAGTGACATGTTTTCCCTGTTAGTGACATGTTTTCCATGTCAGTGACATGTTTTCCCTGTTAGTGACATGTTTTCCATGTCAGTGGACTGAAGATGTTTATTGTACGTCACTTTTCCTGCTTCATGGCTATACGTATAATATCTCCCTTCTCTCCACTTCATAGTACTCTGCTCTCCGATATATCTATCTCATATAGATGAGATGTGTACCGCGTACAACGTGCGTGGCTTGTTGACAATCTGTCCTGATGTTGTGAGTTGTGACCTCTGTCCGACATACGGCGTGTGTGGCTCGGACACGACTGCCGCTGGTAAACTTTCATTACAGATGTTACGTTCCGCATCCCACACCCCACACCCCACACCCCACACCCCACACCCCAAACCCCACACCCCACACCCCACACCCCACACCCCACACCCCACACCCCACACCTCACACCCCACACCCCACACCCCACACCCCACACCCCACACCCCACACCCCACACCCCACACCCCACACCCCACACCCCACACCCCACACCCCACACCCCACACCCCACACCCCACACCCCACACCCCACACCCCACATCCCACACCCACACCCACACCCCACACCCCACACCCCACACCCCACACCCCACACCCCACACCCCACACCCCACACCCCACATCCCACATCCCACATCCCACATCCCACATCCCACATCCCACATCCCACACCCCACATCCCACATCACACATCCCACATCCCACATCCCACATCCCACATCCCACATCCCACATCCCACATCCCACATCCCACATCCCACATCCCACATTCCACACCCCACACCCCACACCCCACACCCCACACCCCACACCCCACACCCCATACCCCACACCCCACACCCCACACCCCACATCCCACATCCCGCACCCCACATCCCACATCCCACATCCCACACCCCGCATCCCACATCCCACACCCCACACCCTACACCCCACACCCCACACCCCACATCTCACATCCCACATCCCACATCCCACATCCCACATCCCACACCCCGCATCCCACAATCCCACCCCCACATTCCTGGCCCGATCGTTTGTTGTTCTTCCATGGCTGAATTACCCGAGGTCTGGCTGATGAATTTGGTTCAGTAGGTATACGCAAAGCGACCTCAATAATATAGCCGTTTTTGTGAAACTGCTATTATTTTCCCGACAAGGACTTCGATGGCAGCATAGTCAATTTTGTATGTGTTTAAATTATTGGAAACCACTACATGTGTATTACTCACGTTGAAGGAAAATGCAGGCGGCTGTTTGTTGTACTCATAGTGATTGATAATGAGGAATCATATCATGACAAAACAAATACAACCACATTAAGTAATAAGCTAATCGGTGCACGGCAAAATTAATAGCCCTTACGATTTCCACTATTCCTACTCACGGATATATGAAACAGGATTGACCAGACCCTTTTGCTCTGATGGCACCGCCTGGAGACCGTTTGTAATTGTATGGGGTCCACATGGTGTTATGTTTCTTGTAAATAATGTATACCAAGATGTTTCATTGTCTGTTTCGTGTCCTTGGACTTCTCATCGGTCATATATCCACGTCGTGTCCAGCAGCCACCATGGCCGTGGTCTCCATCCGAGAGAATTCACACAAAAAATACTCATAAATAGAATGGCCGCTGGTCACATTCCGTAGCTGTTACAAACCCGGCGCGACATGGCCAATCAGAGGTCGCCCATAAACGCCAGTCGCCAACCTAAGTTCTAAACAACGACGCATTAGACGGTGATAGGTTTCTTCTCTCCATCTTAGTGGACTGCTCTTTATTCACAACTTCAAGGTTTTCTAACCATTTTAAGCGATAACTTATTTTCTTTGTCCTATTTTCCATGAAAGCAATGCCTTTCAATGTTTGTCTTAGCAGATTTTGTCCTGTGTTAGAGTGATGCCACGATTCCTCCGATTGCTGTAACTCGGTACCGCGGTCAGACAAAAGTAGCATATTACCAATCGAATATTTTCACTTGACAGAAAAGCAGTTTTCCAAAGTATTCTAAAAGCCACAAAGGATGCGTTCGCGGTTAGCTTCCGATGCACAGTGCACACTATACGAACCACATGCTGCTTCCCGCTTCTCAGCCGTTCCTTTGTCCCGAACTTAACATCAATTAGCGGTTTCGGAACTAAGGTGGATGTTTCGGCTCATTTAGTCTTGTTTGTCGCCTTTGACATTCGTCGCGACTGAACTAGTCGGCATCGATTGTGCCTGGTCTGTTCTGTCAGACTTCTGGAGACGACACACAGCAGGCGCCGCGCGTGTGCTGTGTGTGTGCCACTCATTTGTTCTGTGGCCTGGTGGCATCTGTTCTGTGGCCTGGTGGCATCTGTTCTGTGGCCTGGTGACATCTGATTAGACATAGGTCAGCGACTGTTGTGACGCATTCGTCACACGTGTTACGCATTCGTCACACATGTGACGCATTCGTCACACGTGTGACGCAGGCGGTACGCGTGTGGCAAGATCACGGAAGCGGCGGACGAACTAGCCAGTGTTCAGTTTGGTCCAGTGACCTCTGCAGTGTTCAGTTTGGTCCAGTGAGGAGTTCGTGCTGTGTTCAGTTTGGTCCAGTGAGGAGTTCGTGCTGTGTTCAGTTTGGTCCAGTGAGGAGTTCGTGCTGTATTCAGATTTGTCCAGTGAGGAGTTCGTGCAGTGTTCAGTTTGGTCCAGTGAGGAGTTCGTGCTGTGTTCAGTTTGATCCAGTGAGGAGTTCGTGCTGTGTTCAGTTTGGTCCTGTGAGAAGTTCGTGCTGTGTTCAGTTTGGTCCAGTGAGTAGTTCGTGCTGTGTTCAGTTTGGTCCAATGAGGAGTTATTGCTGTGTTCAGTTTGGTCCAGTGAGGAGTTCGTGCTGTGTTCAATTTGGTCCTGTGAGGAGTTCGTGCTGTATTCAGATTTGTCCAGTGAGGAGTTCGTGCTGTGTTCAATTTGGTCCTGTGAGGAGTTATTGCTGTGTTCAGTTTGGTCCAGTGAGGAGTTCGTGCTGTGCTCAATCAATTTGGTCCTGTGAGGAGTTCGTGCAGTGTTCAGTTTGGTCCAGTGAGGAGTTATTGCTGTGCGAACACGCCGAAGCGAGTGCTGGATGGCTTTCGAAGTTGTGATCGCCTGGGGAATTATTGCTGCCGTCGTTGTCAGGTAGTACATAAACGGAACATTGTTTTGCATTTAGGTATTATTGTATGTATTGTGTTAGTTAAAAACTGGCGTCTGCCGTTCCATCACCCATTGGCTAGCAGGTTACACTAATTAGTCCAATCGTTTTACCTTTGTTCGAAGTTATTATTAGACGGACTTCTTGTAGGTACGCACATATCTACCTATTTTCCTGAAATATACCGTCTGTGAATACTGTCATGTAGAGTACGAGATGAACTGGATTTATTCAGGAAATACATAATCCAATATATTGAATTGGGTTTGAATTGGACTGGAGTGAAAATCTGGCTACGAAATGGATTTGGTTGGGACTGGATGATAATTTTCAGAATGTTCAGAACTAGTGTTCGATAAGTCATCGGCAAAAAGGCTCCAACTGCCCTGTATGGAGTTGGTTTGAATCAGACCGATCTGGTTCGATCAATTTCATACTCTGCGTTCACGAGTATGAAAAGAGGATGGATTTGTCCCGTTTCGGACGGGATAAACCACATTTATTTAGACACAAACCACACATTTGTCTGAATATGTTTAAAGAAGTTACATATTATCTCCCTTCTGAATCCTCCACCTCATTGGAAGATGGGTTCTTACGGGAATCAACAGTGTCATCTTCCCAGATATGCGATGTCCAATGATTGGCATCTTCTCGCGTTGCCCGTGCCAAAACTGCCAATAAAGCAACTTGCGAACTACGCCAGTCGATTCAGAGAGCGGATCTTGGTAGGCGGTAGCATGTGGCGCCACCTATATCTTCATCACGGAGTGGCTGGACCCGCCCTAGCGACACTGTCCAACTTGTTGCTTCTGGCGCCACCTATTGCATGTCAGTGCTTTGCAAATGTGCAACAGGTGAAACCGGCCCAGCGCGGCGCCTCATTTAGCCGAAGCTAGCGTCACCTATATGGGTTCAGCTCAAGCCTCAACGCTCCACCTATCGTAGTGTGCGATCACGAAAGCATTGGTGCAAGAGAAGCCCAGTAGGTGGCACTTTAGTCGACCTGTGGCTCAGCGGGCCGAATACGGGTATGGAAGTCGACTGCGATCTGAGCCGACTTCTTATGCGAGTGGAAAGGCGGCACCTCCATTTGATTCCTGGTTATCATACAAATAAACCTGATTGAAGCACCTGATACAATACAATACAATACAATACAGCCAGGCCAAATTCAGGCTTGGCGGGCTTGAAGCTGTGTCTGAACTCAGGCATGCCGGTCTCATTCCGGGCTTAGCACAAGTTCGGGGGTTAACCCGCGCGGCGCTGGGGGGGGGTTAAATTTTACCCCCCCTCCCGGATTTTCTCCATAACTTGAAAACTATGACGAATACCGAAGTGAAACTTGCGGTACTTCATGGTGCATCAATTTTACATCTTGTGTTACAATTTTGTTGAAATTCGCGAAAATTTTGAGGAGATAATGACGTTTTAGTGACGTCATATCATGTCATTTTTGGTGAAAAAACGTTAAATGTTTGACAAATTGTAGAAAATAGCGTGTTGATGCAAATCGCAAATAAAAGGCGTCAAAAGAAAGGAAATAACATTGTCTTTAACATGGCTATCTCAGAGGTTCAAAATTTTGGGTTTTTGACCCCCGAAAATTCAAAAAACTTATTTTTGGGGAAGAATTTCCACAAAAGTTTTTTGTTTGAAGATTTTCAAAAAACCGGAAGATATATTAGAGAACCGAGTATGAACGATGTTCAAACCAAATTTCAAAGCAATTTCTTTATTTTTTACTGACTTATGGCTCTCTAAGAATAAGTAACTCATGACGTCATTTTTTAAAATTGCGTTTTTTTGGCTTTTACTGACCAGATACAGACAAATAAATGCCACCACTGTATTTAGAAGGCAAAACTAGTCGAGAAACATGCCATGTTTATTTAGATTAATCAATTTCAAATTTTGACCTTATTGTGACCTGACCTTGACTTGAGGGCGATTATATGGTGTCAGGCTGTGAAAATGGCTGCTTCTATCGAATTATACGTGTAAAATAACCCATACAACATGTGTCGCATGGCTTTCGTAGACCTATGACCTTTTGTGACCTGACCTTGACCTTGACCTTTGCTTAAAATTTCACTTTTACTTATGCGGGAGATGCATTGTACATTTGGAAGCACTTTGTGAGATAATAGTTTCAATACAAGGCTTTGGATGGAAAGTATAGCCCAAAAACCCAAATACTTAAATTTTGACACTTGACCTGACTGTGACCTGATATGTGACCTTATGTTAATAATTTCGGGCATGCGTTCGATTCTTCTCACTGAGAGCTTTCGATCGCCGCCTTGCGCGTCTCGCTGCGGTTATTGGTTCGGAATATACGAGGGGGGGTAAAATTTACCACCCCCAGCACCGCACGTTCGGATGGAGACCCCAGCGCCGGGCGGGTTAAAATATTGTTTAATGTATAATGAAGTAGACATGCAGATTGCTGGCTGCCGGGCCTGGCGAGTGCTGCTACATGTGGCCGGGCTTGATGCCGGTGCCAGCTCATTTATGAGCGGTGGCGGTGCCTGCCGGCTCTTTTTTTGGAGACATTTTTGCCTCTCTATTCTTAACCCTCGCCTCGCAAAAAAAAAAAACGGAAACGGAAAACGGATTATGCGTTTTTTCCCCAGAATAATTGAGTTACATGGTAAAACGTACTTATAAAGGTGGTAGAAGTCCGACGGTAGCCACATTTTTCTGGAAATGATCTCTTCTGCACGTAATGACATTCCAAAGTGCGCGGTGATGCCACCTCGTATTTTCTGCAGGACCGGCTGAGGCAGAGCCAGTCATCTCTTTTATGCTAATAAAAACACCTCACTTATGGCATATTTCCGGTAAAATAAGCATTATTTGAAAGAAAATAAACTTGTTTTGTTCCAACGACAGCAGCAGTTACCTAGTTTCCCCCCCCCCCCAAAAAAAAAATAAATATATTTTTCATGAATTTTCATGCCAAAAAATTAATACGCCACCACCAAATTCTCAACGCTAAAGGCCGGAAATAAGAAAACCACAAAAACACAAAACCTCAACGAACAGTGTGTAGTAATACAAAGTCCCGTCAGTTTTGAATTGCATAATAATGTTGTGATCCAGTGTAGGACTTGCAGATAATTCAAAACTCCCAAATTGATCTTAAGATAAAAGTGGTGGACAGTAACTCGTTGGTCAAGTACTCGTTATCTGATACTAGTCTCGAAAAACGCCCAAGTTTTAACGCTGATAATTGCTGAAATAATGGACTAAATGAGAATTGAGGTCCCTGTTATATGTCTTAAACGTGTTTAAAGCTCATACAACTGCAAAAGAGTGCATTTACTTTCAGGACGGAAACCCGTATAATCCCTAGGGAGGGACTGTCCCACCTTTTTTAAAGATGTCGAATTACACTTAATTGTATGTCTACATGTCAGGCGAGGTCAGCTGAACATGTTGGTGAACTTTTTTTCCCGACAAAATACTTATCTTGGAAGATATTCAACTTTTAGTTTTAAGCGGAAAGTTGGGTTGGTGACGTCATATGATATTGTTTTAATAACAGGGAAATCCTTTGTGCTGCCAAATGAAGGGCACATTTTTTGTTGATATCTATTGCGCAGAAAAAGCGAACCACCCGGTGTCCAGATTGGCTAGCACTATCAGCTGAAGTTGTTGCAGCAGTTGGCTGCCAGGGACCGCTAGTGAGCCAGGGTGTTATGACGTCGCAAGCAAATGGTACCACTAAATATTGATTGATTGATTGATAAATATATATATATATATATATATATATATATATATATATATATATATATATATATATATATATACATATACATATACATATACATATACATATACATATACATATACATATGCATATGCATATGCATATGCATATGCATATACATATACATATACATATACATATACATATACATATACATATACATATACATACACATATACATATACATATACATATACATATACATATACATATGCATATGCATATGCATATGCATATACATATACATATACATATACATATACATATACATATACATATACATATACATATACATATACATATACATATACATATACATATACATATACATATACATATACATATACATATGTGTATGTGTATGTGTATGTGTATGTGTGTGTATGTGTATGTGTATGTGTATGTGTATGTGTATGCGTATGCGTATGCGTATGCGTATGCGTATGCGTATGCGTATGCGTATGTGTATGTGTATGTGTATGCGTATGCGTATGCGTATGCGTATGCGTATGCGTATGCGTATGCGTATGCGTATGCGTATGCGTATGCGTATGCGTATGCGTATGCGTATCCGTATGCGTATGCGTATGCGTATGCGTATGCGTATGCGTGTGCGTGTGCGTGTGCGTATGCGTATGCGTATGCGTATGCGTATGCGTATGCGTATGCGTATGTGTATGCGTATGCGTATGCGTATGCGTATGTGTATGTGTATGTGTATGTGTATGTGTATATGTATATGTATATGTATATATATATATATATAATATATATATATATATATATATATATATATATATATATAGATACCTACCTACCTACCTACCTACCTACCTACCTGCCTGCCTGCCTGCCTGCATGCATGCATGCATGCATGCATGCATGTATGCATACATACATACATACATACATACATACATACATACATACATACATACATACATACATACATACATACATACATACATGCATGCATGCATGCATGCATGCATGCATGCATACATACATACATACATACATACATACATACATACATACATACATACATACATACATACATACATACATACATACATACATACATACATACATACATACATACATACATACATACATACATATATATATATATATATATATATATATATATATATATATATATATATATATATATATATATATATATATATATATATATATATATATATATATATATATATATATATATATATATATATATATATATATATATATATATATATATCCGAGTTCAAGACCCGGCATAACACAAACAGACAGATTGAAAAAAACGTACACGAAACGTAAACGTAAACGTAATCTGTGTCATTAATCATGTGTTCCTATTCAATACAATACATTTTCGATTCATCAGGTACCTTTTTATTGAACGAACTTCTGATATCCATGTCAGCTCCCTTTCCTTCAATCTCGGTTGTAACGGAGCAGTATATATGAACTGCGACAGGGACGCAGAATCATAAACCCCACCGTTGTTTCCTTTCAGCAAGCACAAATCCAGGTCATAGGTCACGGGTCATGGGGGAGTAAAAGTTTTAAATTTTCGGAGGATGTGTCAAATTGTTCAAAAGTAGGGTGATGAAAGTTGCATCCCAATCGGTTGATAACTACGCGAGTTATTCCCGAAAACCGAGGGAGAGGCATCCCACCGGCACTGGCGAGGGTTAATACTGGTGGTAGTCGCATTCGCGAAATTTTGGTATGACGTGGGTTAAACAGGAAATAAACCCAGTTTAATAAATAATACCACCATCGTGATAAACATTGGCGACGATCCATCAGAAAAATCCGCTGCCAACAGTGGCGGACCCAGGGGGAGGTCACGGGGGGTCATGATTCCCCCCCCCCTTTGAGCCGTGGGGGCACCACCGCGCCATGGGGGCACCACCGCGCCGGGGCACCAGGGGCACCACCAACATAATACCCAAGAAATCCGCGCCGCTACGCGGCGCAAATAATTCAGTGTTCTTTGAGCCAAGGTCACCACCGCGCCGGTGTACCAGGGACACCACCGCGCCGGTGAACCAGGGGCACCATCGTGATGGTGTATCAGGGGCACCACCGCGCCGGTGTACCAGGGGCACCACCGCGCCGGTGTACCAGGGACACCACCGCGCCGGTGAACCAGGGGCACCATCGTGATGGTGTATCAGGGGCACCACCGCGCCGGTGTACCAGGGCCACCACCGCGCTGGTGTGCCAGGGGCACCACCGCGCCGGTGTGCCAGGGGCACCACCGCGCCGGTGTACCAGGGCCACCACCGCGCCGGTGTGCCAGGGGCACCACCGCGCCGGTAGGCGGCACTGCGGAGCGAGGGGAGAGACCGGGACACTGTACCTCCTTGAATCCAGGAGGGAAAACAATGGTCTGGTGCCGCCATGAAATCACAAGCATTGGTCGCTGGAAGAAAACAAATCGCGAAATGATGCTAAATTAAAATTGCTAAATTATGCCAAAAAATGTCCCCTCATGCCTCCCGTCCCTTGGGCTATGAAGGGGCACCAACGTGCCTTTATACCAAAGGCAACAACGTATCAGACTCGAGGGGCCCTGGGGGCCCCCTTGGGCTGGTACATATAGGTTATAGAACTTTTCGATTTTTTTAGGGCCTGGTTATCCAGACAAAAACAAAATAAAACAAAAAAATCCGCGCCGCTGCACGGCGCAAATCGATCAGTGTTTTTGTTTAGTACAAAAGGGTCTAATATAGACTGTAGGTACACACTGGCGGCCGTATGGGGGGGGGGGGGATATGGTGGCCATGGCCCCACCTTTGGCCTTAAATAGGGGGGGGCAACATGTATTTTGACACCACCTTTTGCTCCAGACATATTTCCTCGTTTTGACCCTACATGCTGGTTCCAATAGGAAAAAATAGTTCTCCAACCCGCTCAAAACCTCAAATTTTGGCGCCGCTTCGCGGCGCAATAATAGTTTATCGTATGCTTAAGATTTACTGCTCGTAGCAAACGGCTTCCAACCCCCCCCCCTCCGGTCACGAACATCGACTTCCCTCTTGGTCAATTCTTCATCAGCCGTCTGGGACCGCCCTTGACTGTACACATAATATATTTTAGCACCATCGACGGCTCTTTAAATGATAGAAAGGGTACGACTGATATTGCAATTGCCTATAGCCAACGTTGTCAATTGAAGAAAAAAACTGAAATAGGGGCACCCTCAAAATATAGTTGACCAAATCCGTTCAGTTTCCAGATTTGGGTATAGGTAGGGGCACCACTGCAATTGATGACCCCCCTCCCTTGAAGATTGTCTGGATCCGCCCCTGGCTGCCAATATAATTAAACACGGTACCCGTGAATTTGTGACCGTTGTCGCGCCAGCTGGCTGCCTGTGTGTGTTGGCGTGCTGAGTATTGGCGTCAGTGGCGCTGCTGAGTATTGGCGTCAGTGGCGCTGCTGAGTATTGGCGTCAGTGGCGCTGCTGAGTATTGGCGTCAGTGGCGCTGCTGGGTATTGGCGTCAGTGGACGAGTGGTTTAACAAAGTTCGATGAATAAGGCAGGTGGCCGCCGGCTCGATCCCACCCGGTGGCGATCGAGTCCTTATATACTTGTATGATAGGGTTTTGCGCATTCGGCGGCTCTACGGGCGGTCTGACCTGGAGTGACCTGGAGTATGCCTACGTCACTACGTGTCTGTACCGCGAGGTCGGATGGCACTGGGGCTGATGGCCAATGACCATGGTGCTCTATAACATCGCTGGTGCCTTTCAACACTAAATGTACCCCAGCGTGCGTCTGCTTTATAACATCGCTGGTGCCTTTCAACACTAAATGTACCCCAGCGTGCGTCTGCTTTATAACATCGCTGGTGCCTTTCAACACTAAATGTACCCCAGCGTGCGTCTGCTTTATAACATCGCTGGTGCCTTTCAACACTAAATGTACCCCAGCGTGCGTCTGCTTTATAACATCGCTGGTGCCTTTCAACACTAAATGTACCCCAGCGTGCGTCTGCTTTATAACATCGCTGGTGCCTTTCAACACTAAATGTACCCCAGCGTGCGTCTGCTTTATAACATCGCTGGTGCCTTTCAACACTAAATGTACCCCAGCGTGCGTCTGCTTTATGACATCGCTGGTGCCTTTCAACACTAAATGTACCCCAGCGTGCGTCTGCTTTATAACATCGCTGGTGCCTTTCAACACTAAATGTACCCCAGCGTGCGTCTGCTTTATAACATCGCTGGTGCCTTTCAACACTAAATGTACCCCAGCGTGCGTCTGCTTTATAACATCGCTGGTGCCTTTCAACACTAAATGTACCCCAGCGTGCGTCTGCTTTATGACATCGCTGTTGCCTTTCAACACTAAATGTACCCCAGCGTGCGTCTGCTTTATAACATCGCTGGTGCCTTTCAACACTAAATGTACCCCAGCGTGCGTCTGCTTTATAACATCGCTGGTGCCTTTCAACACTAAATGTACCCCAGCGTGCGTCTGCTTTATGACATCGCTGGTGCCTTTCAACACTAAATGTACCCCAGCGTGCGTCTGCTTTATAACATCGCTGGTGCCTTTCAACACTAAATGTACCCCAGCGTGCGTCTGCTTTATAACATCGCTGGTGCCTTTCAACACTAAATGTACCCCAGCGTGCGTCTGCTTTATGACATCGCTGGTGCCTTTCAACACTAAATGTACCCCAGCGTGCGTCTGCTTTATAACATCGCTGGTGCCTTTCAACACTAAATGTACCCCAGCGTGCGTCTGCTTTATGACATCGCTGGTGCCTTTCAACACTAAATGTACCCCAGCGTGCGTCTGCTTTATAACATCGCTGGTGCCTTTCAACACTAAATGTACCCCAGCGTGCGTCTGCTTTATAACATCGCTGGTGCCTTTCAACACTAAATGTACCCCAGCGTGCGTCTGCTTTATAACATCGCTGGTGCCTTTCAACACTAAATGTACCCCAGCGTGCGTCTGCTTTATAACATCGCTGGTGCCTTTCAACACTAAATGTACCCCAGCGTGCGTCTGCTTTATAACATCGCTGGTGCCTTTCAACACTAAATGTACCCCAGCGTGCGTCTGCTTTATAACATCGCTGGTGCCTTTCAACACTAAATGTACCCCAGCGTGCGTCTGCTCTATAACATCGCTGGTGCCTTTCAACACTAAATGTACCCCAGCGTGCGTCTGCTTTATAACATCGCTGGTGCCTTTCAACACTAAATGTACCCCAGCGTGCGTCTGCTTTATAACATCGCTGGTGCCTTTCAACACTAAATGTACCCCAGCGTGCGTCTGCTCTATAACATCGCTGGTGCCTTTCAACACTAAATGTACCCCAGCGTGCGTCTGCTTTATAACATCGCTGGTGCCTTTCAACACTAAATGTACCCCAGCGTGCGTCTGCTTTATAACATCGCTGGTGCCTTTCAACACTAAATGTACCCCAGCGTGCGTCTGCTTTATAACATCGCTGGTGCCTTTCAACACTAAATGTACCCCAGCGTGCGTCTGCTTTATAACATCGCTGGTGCCTTTCAACACTAAATGTACCCCAGCGTGCGTCTGCTTTATAACATCGCTGGTGCCTTTCAACACTAAATGTACCCCAGCGTGCGTCTGCTTTATAACATCGCTGGTGCCTTTCAACACTAAATGTACCCCAGCGTGCGTCTGCTTTATAACATCGCTGGTGCCTTTCAACACTAAATGTACCCCAGCGTGCGTCTGCTTTATGACATCGCTGGTGCCTTTCAACACTAAATGTACCCCAGCGTGCGTCTGCTTTATAACATCGCTGGTGCCTTTCAACACTAAATGTACCCCAGCGTGCGTCTGCTTTATAACATCGCTGGTGCCTTTCAACACTAAATGTACCCCAGCGTGCGTCTGCTTTATAACATCGCTGGTGCCTTTCAACACTAAATGTACCCCAGCGTGCGTCTGCTTTATAACATCGCTGGTGCCTTTCAACACTAAATGTACCCCAGCGTGCGTCTGCTTTATAACATCGCTGGTGCCTTTCAACACTAAATGTACCCCAGCGTGCGTCTGCTTTATAACATCGCTGGTGCCTTTCAACACTAAATGTACCCCAGCGTGCGTCTGCTTTATAACATCGCTGGTGCCTTTCAACACTAAATGTACCCCAGCGTGCGTCTGCTTTATAACATCGCTGGTGCCTTTCAACACTAAATGTACCCCAGCGTGCGTCTGCTTTATAACATCGCTGGTGCCTTTCAACACTAAATGTACCCCAGCGTGCGTCTGCTTTATAACATCGCTGGTGCCTTTCAACACTAAATGTACCCCAGCGTGCGTCTGCTTTATAACATCGCTGGTGCCTTTCAACACTAAATGTACCCCAGCGTGCGTCTGCTTTATAACATCGCTGGTGCCTTTCAACACTAAATGTACCCCAGCGTGCGTCTGCTTTATAACATCGCTGGTGCCTTTCAACACTAAATGTACCCCAGCGTGCGTCTGCTTTATGACATCGCTGGTGCCTTTCAACACTAAATGTACCCCAGCGTGCGTCTGCTTTATAACATCGCTGGTGCCTTTCAACACTAAATGTACCCCAGCGTGCGTCTGCTTTATAACATCGCTGGTGCCTTTCAACACTAAATGTACCCCAGCGTGCGTCTGCTTTATGACATCGCTGGTGCCTTTCAACACTAAATGTACCCCAGCGTGCGTCTGCTTTATAACATCGCTGGTGCCTTTCAACACTAAATGTACCCCAGCGTGCGTCTGCTTTATAACATCGCTGGTGCCTTTCAACACTAAATGTACCCCAGCGTGCGTCTGCTTTATAACATCGCTGGTGCCTTTCAACACTAAATGTACCCCAGCGTGCGTCTGCTTTATGACATCGCTGGTGCCTTTCAACACTAAATGTACCCCAGCGTGCGTCTGCTTTATAACATCGCTGGTGCCTTTCAACACTAAATGTACCCCAGCGTGCGTCTGCTTTATAACATCGCTGTTGCCTTTCAACACTAAATGTACCCCAGCGTGCGTCTGCTTTATAACATCGCTGGTGCCTTTCAACACTAAATGTACCCCAGCGTGCGTCTGCTTTATAACATCGCTGGTGCCTTTCGACACTAAATGTACCCCAGGTGCGTCTGCCGAAGGCGTCTTTCGTCAGCATTCAAGTATATTAAATATTTGGTGCAGTGCTCACTGGAGGTTGATTATGGTTTGACTTATTATTAGCAGCATTTATCAGTGATTTCCATTATGCACGTACACGACATGAATTTGTGGCTGCATGTTTAAATAATGACATTATTGGGAATCGTATGCGTAAGCAAAGGGCCGTATAACTTTCCTACAAAAGCATACAATATGTTGAATTACCTCGTTCTAGCTAACTTTCATCGTTGATACCGATTGTATCACGTCGAAATGTGATGTAGTTATACCAATCAGATTATCATCAAAAAGTAATGACAGCAAATTAGACGCTTTTACTGAGGAAACTTGCCTGTACGCCAAAAGACCGCCATTGTAGATTTTACAGTTTCACTCTTTGAAGTTAAACGCGACACGATGTTATTGCTATCGTGAACACGTGTGCCCCGCTCGGTTGAAGCATTGTCTTAGCGTCGTACCGCGGCACAGCGTTGCGCCACGCGCCACAATTGCGCCCTCCCCCTTCCCTCCCCCTCCCCTCCACGCGCTGAAAGCTGTCAGCCCTGCTAGAATCTGCTCCGTTCGGCGTGTATACGGCGACTTTTGATTGACAGTGCGGCACCAGACATGATGAAGATGTCTTCTGTCACTGACAAGGACGCGATGTTGTGCCGGCTGTCCGATGCCACTGACAAGCCCAGCTAATTACCTCCGAAACTTTGATGAACAATCGCTGCGTTTAAAACAATCGCAGCATTGTCTGCCTCGGGTTTGATAGCATCGCGATTATGAGTCATATGCTACAATGCTACACGACGAGGAAAACTCGATTTTGAAAGTGTCTTTGATGTGAATCACCGTTGTTCGATAGCGGTCGACGTACGAAATGGCGTGACAAACTGGATTTTTTTTAATAATTTGCACACTTCTAGTCGGGAGTTGGAATAAAGTTGTCGTAATCGCAAGGTTCAACTGGTTCACTTGGAAAGTCCGCTATTCTTACGAAATTTACCGAGGTACAAGCTCTTCTTGCAAAAGACTTTTCCTATTTGTATTGTGCTATGCATCTTTGCCCAAGTCTGTAAATCGAAAAAGTTATATTATTGCGCTTTGACAATTGACCCATTCTAACCGCAACAGCTTAATGTTCAGCAGTGAAAAATTAACCGACATATTTATAGGAAATACGAAATTCAATGGATTTGTCATGGGATCATCGTTATTGTTCGTTTCCTCGTTAATACATGTTCTAATTTTTGGGTTGAAGACAAATCTTGTTTGTTTTCTTCCCAGTGCCTTCCCTCGTTAAACAATGATTTAGGGAGTTGAGAGGATTTATGTTAAACTTAAACGAATTAGCTGACGTTTCTCTGAATTGAAAAGCGTTTCTTAATTTCTCAACTGAACTTCATACACCACCAGCCTATTTTTGTTGTTCTCAAATGGTTACTCTTTGGTAAACTTATTATGGTTTCGTCGCAAGCGTTGACCAAGGGAGTATTGCATTATGTATATATTATGAAAGTCCCGCGGCAGTAGTACCTACATGCCGAGTATATTATCACGTCGTGACTCCGTTGTGACCTTGTCTGGTGTTACCAGGAATATGTTTGCTTTTGATCCAGTTTGCGTCCAAATAAGTTTCAGCAGCATTTTACCGCCTTTATCCGGCCATTAGTAGCTTATGAACGGTCTGCGTTATGCCATATTCCGTGCACGGGCTGGTGTTTTTATACCTGCCGTTGAAGGACGATACTATCACTATGGGATTTATGAAGTGCATGGCAATTGCCGGACCATAAACCAGCCCGGAAGAGCGATGAATTAGGTGTCATGGCAGAAGATTATGGCCTCTCGAAACCGTTACTTTTGCCAGTTGATACGAATGACCTAGAATCGCAAGGATTCACTGACGATCCTTAGTTTGCTGAAATGTGAAATATGTCGGTCTACAATTATATACACCAATTGTTTTAAAATGGTATCATTCCAGTAAATAAATATGTGATGTCCGGAGTTGGAGGCAGTTAATCAGATGCATTTTTTTAAAGGGATACAAAGATGTGCAAATTGATTATTTTAACTGCATTATTAACTATGTATGAAGCAAAATGCAAACAAGATGCTAGTTGCAAATTAATGTCTGTATTCCGTTAGTTTTTTTCGTCTTTGACCTGTCCGCTTGTACCTTCTTTTGGCATTGCGTTTTCAAAGAATAAACAACCTACCACGACAATACCACATCACAGGGTTTAAGAACAAATATTGGGTATTGTTACAGTCGGTTCCGTACCGCAAGTATTGACCTCGTGATAGATAAAGGAGGACATGCATAATAATGTAGGACATGCACAGCGGAATTGGTGATTTAAAGGCCAATGAAGACGAAGTTGAAGGCATGGGATTATGGAAATAACGCTGCTGTGGTGACGGCTTATAGAAGTATCCGTGCATCTATGGATAGACTATTCATGAAAAATTAAGTCCGTGAGTGTTGAAAGTGAAAGAAGAAACTGCAACATCCTGGTCAAGGTTGAAAATGTTGTTTGCAGCCGTGCTAGTCTTCGCCGAGTGCTATAGCTTCATAAACCAGATGAATACATCGGTGCCAGTTGTACAAGTTCAAATTACTGGAAAATAAAATTGTAAACCACCCTGTTCGCGAGATTACCTTACACTATGCGACTAAGTGAAGTAAATTCGGTTTAAACATGGCAGGTGTAACTGACAAATCGTCTGTGAAGCCCTGCATGTGAGACGAGTAGCTGGCTCCAATTCTATAGACTGAGCTAGACAGACCAATGACCTTGAACCATTGAAGGCTCCCCGGAACTTCCTGATTCCTATTTCCTTACACCTAGGCATGAGTAAGTCAGAGTGCATGAAAAGAGGAAGCCAACTGATCCATGAGCTTACAAATACGAATCAACAATATAACAAGGAAAGGCCCTTTCATGCGATTCTAAGATATTTTTATGGTTGTAAGAGTAAAAGGGCAAAGTATATGATATGATATATGAGGCTTTACGAGATATATGATATATGAGGATTTTCTGAGAGCAGGTGTTCGTATATGAGGCTTTAAAGTCAAACAGTAATATGAACATCTGAGGTATATTTGGTCCATGATCACAAACATCTGGAAGGGTTTACTGCAAAGATAATAATAGCTTTTCCAACTCATGTAGAATTCCTAGAATTCCTTAGCTCTAGTCGAATTCGGAACATGTGCGTTTATGCAAAAATCACGGAGCTGGTGTCACTTTTACTGAAACTGAATTTGATTAAAAAGAGCGACTTGAGTGTGTTCCACTATCCTGCTATAAAATATTTCCAAGAGTATTTTCACATTATAGTATGATAGCACGCCCAACAACAACTCAGCCGACGACTGCTGTAGGTATGACGGTGATATACCGTCGAGAGTGATAGCATGGCACGCTCTGTGCCATATATCGTCTGACTCAGCCGACGACTGCTGTAGGTATGACGGTGATATACCGTCGAGAGTGATAGCATGGCACGCTCTGTGCCATATATCGTCTGACTCAGCCGACGACTGCTGTAGGTATGACGGGGATATACCGTCGAGAGTGATAGCATGGCACGCTCTGTGCCATATATCGTCTGACTCAGCCGACGACTGCTGTAGGTATGACGGTGATATACCGTCGAGAGTGATAGCATGGCACGCTCTGTGCCATATATCGTCTGACTCAGCCGACGACTGCTGTAGGTATGACGGGGATATACCGTCGAGAGTGATAGCATGGCACGCTCTGTGCCATATATCGTCTGACTCACCCGACGACTGTTGTAGGTATGGCGGGGATATACCGTCGAGAGTGATAGCATGGCACGCTCTGTGCCATATATCGTCTGACTCCCAGATCTTCCTGTGAAAATGTTTCGATGATTCACAGAAAGAGCCTCGAGGCGAATCAAAGCGGGTTTGAAGGTTTGAGGTATATATTAAAAACATGCTCTATATGACATGCTCTACAATACTGTTATCTCAGTTTTAACC
Organism: Chirona hameri; assembly: GCA_036785665.1. Lineage (NCBI taxonomy): Eukaryota > Metazoa > Arthropoda > Thecostraca > Balanomorpha > Balanidae > Chirona > Chirona hameri. The sequence goes on from JAXIVJ010000400.1 coordinate 144,661, forward strand.
TCACGCCATGTTAACCCGATTCCTTGCGGGCGGCTAGAATTACGTTAGCGTGCGGGGAGGGGCAGATTCTGCCCCCCCCCCCCAGAGATCTCAAGAACCGGTCGGTCGATTTCGATGGTAAAAAAACCATTCGATTCGTCATCAAAAGATTTTGAACCCCGAAATTTATTTTTTGTTCAAAAATGGGGGACCAGGGGGCAAAACATACACAAGTTTTTGGTGTTTTTTTATTGGTCATTGTGGTCATATGGTTGGACCGATTTGCATGCAACAAACGTGTTTGAGCTTATAATGTAATGGTCTTCAATATATCACAAGACAAGTACCAAAATGAAAAATCATAGGCGTATTCAAGTGATGTAAAATGGGGGATTTTCTGAGAGCAAATATGTGCTGTTCGTGCTTGTTTGGGGCGGTATGAACATGTGGGCATTATTTGCTGTAATTTGTTAAATGTAATATATTTCGCATAGGCGGATCCAGGTGAACAACGTGGGGGGTTTTATGAGTGATGAATATTCATATATTCCTATTCCGAGGATATGCATGATATCAGTCCAATTCCTTCTGGATCATGATATCATAGGCCATTCTTGATGGCCCATGTGAAATTTTTGTTTAGTGACCCTAGAGGGTCAGCTGAGGTCATCCGAGGTCACCAACACTTTTGTGTCAATAACTCTCGACAGATTGAAGATAGAGAAGTTAAACCGGCACCAATGTGTTTGTCTCGTCGAGACACGTCTCACAATATGCAACATGACCTACTTGGCTCACCACTTGACCTTGTCCTGATGTCATTTTGTTTAGTGACATAACCTGGCTAACAGGAATATGATTCGAAGCGCCTTGACGAGACAAACACGATGGTGTTAAAATTATTTCCTTATCTTTATTAGGTAAAAAGTTATTTGCGACAATTTTGAAAAATAGCCCTTTTGACGTTTGATGGCCTCTGGATCCTAAACTATTGATCTCAGGAATTTTTTTTTGAAGACACCAATGTTATTGCATTTTCCAAGTGCTTTCGTTTGATTTTGTCTGTTTTTCCTATCTATCATAGCTCCCGAGATATTTGAGGGTTTCTGGAGCGAATTCCTAAAACAGACTAATCTGACCTTTGATGACCTCTGGTGACCTCAATATTGACCTGAGCTAAACATGAACGAAATAGTTTCGACATAATTTTTGACGAGCTATCAAACAGTGTTTCTGGATTCTGTCCATTCCTCATAGGAGCCGAGTTAGAAGGGGGCGTTTAGACGCCCCCCCCCCCCTCCCCCCGGCACGGCGAAGGTGGCGCCGAGCACCGGCACTGCGCGGGTTAAGCTACTGTAAATGTCATCCGGAGCATGACGAGATGGTATGGCTGTGGGGGATGGATGCTTGTCCAGCTGATGGCCTCGGGTGCAGCATGTGATTTTTGTTTTATGATTTTACCTGTACATATTATGTTATGCTACATTCAGTATTTGATCCACTTTTCAGGTGACCCCTTAACGGACGAATAACTATATGCATGCATATGAAATATTAATCGTGAAATGGTTGATTCCTACTGCCAATATACATTATTCAGCCGCCACAGAATGTTATATCTCAGCTCATGGATATGGGTATGGATGTCTCATGTTCTAGCAAGGGCAATCCTCATTTCAAAGCAGCCAAGCACATGGCTCTATTCCTGACAAGACTCTCCCTTTTCAGATTGGAAGCTGCTGGCGGCTTCCAAGCTCTCGACGAAAACGCAGCCGAACTTCAGGCAGGGTAGACCCGAACGTGATCGCACCTGGGAGAACGTGTGTTTGTCCCATTAGAACACGGTGAACTCGAAGCAGAAGAGCCAACATGCTGGTCGACGCGGCAAACAAACTGCTGGAGCCGGCCAAGGCCTTCATCGATGCCGTCCGGTAGGTTCTAGTTTCTACTATATTCCCGCCACAGGCAGAGCTGGTCTACGGACTTCAGAAATGCAGATTCACCTTAACTAAATACCAAAACGGGTTTATATGTATGGGAAGTTCGGATTTTAAAGTGAATAGGCACGCAACGAATCATCTTTGATAATATTTGTATGACTGGCATAGTGGCTTGGATTTCCGTCATATCGTATTTATTGGGGGCCAGCCCCGCGATTTGAATCTAATCCAGTCCTAAATTATCTGATAACAAAAGTGGTATAGTGCGAAATGAAATATATTGATATATTGCACCATTGAACCAAACCAATGTATTTGGATCGTGTTGCATGATAAGTCTGTCGGAAATAAATTGGGTTTCCCTTCTGGCTTCTCAATTGCTAATTGCTATTTGTCTAAGGCCCGAACGAAAGTCTATAACCGCTATATACAGTTTGTAATACCAAAAATGCCTTTAATGTGATATTTTTCAAGAAAACACCCCAAATGTAAACTAACTTACATAGAACAAATATAAATATCTGAACCTACTCTGTTTGAATTCTGGCATCCAAGGTTTATGCATAGGCGTACACAAGGGGGGGGGGGGGCAACCGAGGTAATTGACCCCCCCCCCTGAAGGTCTGTACGTGCCCCCTTTTGTCGAAAAAATGAATGATTTTTTGTTTGTCTTTTTAAAAGAGAAAAATGGTGAAGATATGCCCCTTTAAAAATATAGGGGGCCAAATCCGGTGAGTTTTTTTGGTGGGGGTACTTTATGCCCCCCTGAGCAAAAATTGCCCCCTCCTGGAGTAAATCCTGGGTACGCCACTGGGTTTATGTAAATGGATATGCCGAATTTAAACCCTTATGTGAGGTGAGAGGAAAATTGGCTGATACGTAGTCGTAGTTGCAACAGGAAATAATGTCTACGAAATTATTTGAAACAATAACGGTCAGCTCCGATTTTTATTTAAGAATTTACAGGCATGCACACCTAGTTCGTAGAATAATCGTGTACTTTTAATAAAGTTTCGGTTGACATTTAAATATTTGAAACGAATCACTGTTCCCATGGCTTAAGCGTTATAAAACCAAGCGCGTGTCTTCCCGTCGTCTAGTTATCTGCTTACCCGTTATTAACGGTGAAAACGAGCACGACCTATATTAACATATTTAAACCTGCTTGAGGATTAGCAGTGCTTTAACCGATTTTAAAAATGGTAGACAAATCGTAATGCGCTTGGATACAGTCTGTCTGCATTAGTGTTGTCCCATGTGCTCCTGGTATTACATGAATACTGCCATGGATGAGGGAGCAAATGTTGTGTTTTTTTTTTACTCCGATCCCTACAATCCATAGGCGTACCCAAGGGGGGGGGGCAAACAGGGTAATTGCCCCCCCCCCTCCTGAAGGTCAGTATGTGCCCCTTTGGCCGTATGTTCCCCTTTGGAAATAGGGTCCTTGGGGCCCTATTTCCTCTGGATACTCATGGGGATTCTGTCCAAGTCCCTGAAAGGGCTTATTACAAATCGAGGGCCCAGCCTACCTAGTACCTACCCCAACATTTTTAACTCACCGGATTTGGCTCTCCTTGTTTTGAGGGGGCCCATTTTCTACTTTAGTATTAGGTAATTTGTATTGTTCTAAAATTATCATCACCTGGGGAAGCCCATGGAAGCCTTCATGGTGCACATTTTCAGCCTTCATCCCATTCCAGCCCATTCAGCCAGACCCAAACCCGTTCCAATCCAAATCCAAATCCGAATGTAGAATTGATGGGGCTCCCATTCCCACCCGTTTCAGCATATTTCACTTTTTGTGTTGCTAAAAAATTATATGGTCTGTCCCAAACCCGTTCCAACCCGTTACATTTCCAAAAATGGCCCCATTCCCACCCATTTCTATCCCGTTCCATGGGTTCCATGGGGATTTCCATTCCATGAAGGGCTCTACCTGGGGCCCCCCAGAGGCGGATACAAGGGGCCTCTTGTGCCACTCGGGACCCCTGAGACAATGAGAAACCGCTCTGTCGGTCAGGGGCCCCCGGGTAATGGGACTGAGTACAGGGGGCCCCTGGTAATGGTACTGAGTACAGGGGGCCTGGGTAATGGGACTGAGTACAGGGGGCCCCGGGTAATGGGACTGAGTACAGGGGCCCCTGGTAATGGTAGTGAGTACAGGGGGCCCCTGGTAATGGGACTGAGTACAGGGGGCCCCGGGTAATGGGACTGAGCACAGGGGGCCCCTGGTAATGGGACTGAGTACAGAGGGCCCCTGGTGCCAGACAGGGATCTCCGGTACAAGATAGGTACCGTCTTTTCCAGCGTCTTTTCCAGCGGTGGCCCGTGCCCATCAGGGGGCCTCATTAGCTGGAAACGAATAGACACGGGTCCTCAAATGACAGCCAGAGGCCTCATTAGCTGGAAACGAATAGACACGGGTCCTCAAATGACAGCCAGAGGCCTCATTAGCTGGAAACGAATAGACACGGGTCCTCAAATGACAGCCAGAGGACTCATTAGCTGGAAACAAATAGACACGGGTCCTCAAATGACAGCCAGAGGACTCCTCTTGCCGGCATCTCCCCATCAGGGGGCCTCATTAGCTGGAAACGAATAGACACGGGTCCTCAAATGACATCCAGAGGACTTCTCTTGCCGGCATCTCGGGGGGGGGGGGGGGGGCCCTGGGACTATCAGAAGCCTTTTTGTCGGTCAGGGGGCCCCCTTGTAGTGGTACTGAACACAGGGGTAGTGGTATTGAACACAGGGGGGGGGGGGGGGGGCAGGTAGTGGTATTGAACACAGGGGGGGGGGGGGGGGGGGGGAGGGGTAGTGGTATTGAACACAGGGTGTAGTTGTATTGAACACATGGGGGGGGGGGGTAGTGGTATTGAACATAGGGGAGGGGTTAGTGGTATTGAACACAGGGGTCCCGGTACAAGGCAGGGGGTCCCGTGGCCGTCAGTTGCCCCATTAACTGAAAATGAATAGGTACAGGGCCCCCGAATGACAGTCGAGGGGATCCCTGCCTAACCCGAAAATGTAAAAACTCCCCGGATTTGGCCCACTATATTTTTAGTGGGCCCCATTTTTAATTGACATTTTACACATATTTTGTTTGCCCTCAAATTGCCCAGGGGGAGGGGAGGGATGGGAGTGGGCTGTAGCCCCGATCTCCCTCCCCTTTGAAACAAAAATGAAAATTGAAGAAAAAAATGAATGACATTTGTTGTGTAATATGCCCCTCTAAAAATATAGTGGGCCAAATCAGGTTAGTTTTTTTTTTTATCGTGGGGTACCTTATGCCCCCTGATCCAAAATTGCCCTCCCTGAAGTGAATCCTGGGTACGCCACTGATGCAATCTGTTACAAATGCATTACAATAACTCCAGTGAAATACAGAACGCTCTGAGATAACTTAAAATCTGTCCGATTTACCGGAAACTTTGCATATACTGTGATATTCAGTTTTAAGGTGGCATACAATTTAGATCGTTATTATGAAGGAAAAAATATTAATCAGTCTGATGCAATTTCCGATGTAAGTAAGTTTTTTTGCTTCTTTTATGATGTCCTCCTAATTGATATGCAATACATATTTCCTGTCTTTCGACTGCAATAGGCATTGGTAGTAAGTGATAATCCAGCCTGTTTATCTTCACCCCATCTATTGAGATTAACACTAGGAATGTCACTCGAAGTCCATCATGTAATACGATTGCTCGGTAGCTTCTAATCCATCCTCGGACACGTTACAAGCTGCCGGTATGCACCGTGCCTCCGGCCGTACTTGGAAAGGGCTTAACAGCCTGGCTGCCATTCATCCTACGCTACTACCTCGGCCGTAACCTCGGCGAGCTCCCAGCTTCCTGGAACCAGATCATCTCCGACAATGGGGCTATGCTGACTCGGGGACATACTCCTGCAAGCTTCTCGCTGTAGTTTGGTCTCGATTTTCGCTCACCAACGTTTCCTCTATGGCCACCCACGTGCCTCGCTCGTGGCTCGCTCGTGGCTCGCTCGTGGCCGGCCGGCGCCACGGGCGAGGCAGAGACAGCCTTCGCGTGCGCGCGGCGCCCGTGTAAGGAAAACGGCCGCGACCGCCCCCTTTCTCCTGCCGACGTCTTTTCCAGCGGCGCCCCTTCTTTCGGTCACGTGACCGGCCGTTAGACGGACACCGTTACCGGGGGCCGCCGACAGTGACACCGGACAGATTCAGGCGAAACGGGCCCCGCGGGAATGTGCGGAAAACCGAGGATAAAAAGTCCCTATCTTCAGTGCATGCACGGGTCGAGCATCACGGTCCAACAGGAATGCGCCTCGGCGATTGTTCATATTGTACGCTGCGGTTATCAGTGACGGGACAATAAAAGAACACAGGGGACTTAAATGACCCATTTTCCACTGCAATAATCGAGGTGATGACATACACATGGATGATCTCACGTGTGATAGTAATGAAATGTACGATGCGGGATGTCAATATGTCCGTAGAAACATTGAAATGATGTTACAAAATAATGGGGTAAACATTGGTGTATTCGGTCCCGTTGTTAACGAACATGACAGTAACAAATGTCAGAAATGAGTGAGAAGCGTAAGTCGCATTATATGTAACTCTTTTGCATGCTCAACTACTAAAATCACTATACATATACGACGGACAATCAGGAGATCAAAATGGGGTCACTGTGCCAAGACCGGAGAGGTTATGCCACACGAGCCACACCATTTGTGGCGTCTATTACGTCTTAGCTGGAGATTGCCAAGCTCGTCGCCTTCATACTGCAATAAATTCCATTATCGTCATAAACCTCCATTGAAGTTGATGGAAGATAACACCCGATTTCGCGTCTATCTCTCTTTTGAGCGCAGACAATTGTATGCGATTAGTTTTAATGTTGATTGCCGATTATTATTGTGACGCCGTTGTTATATTGCCGGGCAGGGTACACAGTATATGTACTGATATCTAGCTGTGTGAGGGCTTCTGCAGGGCCTCAGGGCCCCTCAGATGGTCTCCAACTTGCTACACAGCCAGTCGCAAACCTAGTGAACGCACCGGGGACTGTACACCATGTGGTCCAACATTCGCTCCTGGTCGGCCAATTTGGTTGGTGGGACGTCGAAAAGGTAGGTGGGGTGTCGCCTGAAGGTAATTCAGTGATCTGATGAAACCCAAAGGTGTATGGTGCATTTTCATCATATTTGTACGCAAAACCCAATTTCGCAGGAAATAGTGTCATTACTTTGTAACGATAAGAAACAGTTAAGTTACTCGCTGGTCTTGAAATATCGTGACTGTGTCAAGCAACTTTGCCTGATAGCGTAATGTTCGCTGTTCGCGTACAGTTGCCAAAGAGCTAACTGTTCTTTCCTTTGGTAACCGCGCTGGGATCATGGGCGTCGTCGGCGGAGGGGGGGGGGGGGCGTCCCCCATTTAAAAAATCTGGGAGGACGTCCTCCCCCAAGAAAGCAGTCTTGCTTGAAAAAATGGATGATTTGTTTTTGTTTTTGTTTGTTTTGAAAATATGCCCCCTCTAAAAATATAGTGGGCCAAATCCGGTGATTTTTTGGGGGTGGTACACCTTATGCCCCTGATAAAAAATTGACCCCTCCTGGAGTGAATCCTGGGTACGCCACTGTCTGCGACTGTGACTGCTCCCCCCCCCCCCCCAGTACAAAATCCGTGGCGACGCCCCTGGCTTGGATCAAAGGTATCAGTACCATATTTCCGTCGTGTGCTTAACCCGCGCCGCACCGGTGCTCGGCGCCACCTTCGTCGTGCGGAGGGGGGGGGGGGGTGTTTATACCCCCTCTAACTCGAAAACTAAAGGGGCTATAAAGACGCGGAAAAAGGTGTTCGAAAGCTCTGGACAAGAACATTCGAAAGTGCTAGATATTGTTTTCCTCAAGTCAATATTAAGGTCACCAGA